>JAYESD010000005.1:75073755-75230749 GCA_036927565.1 Tuctoria greenei | reverse complement strand
AATGCTTGAGAACTAGAAGAAGAGAGAAGTGACTGCTTCTCCTCTGGAAACTATTCAATCTATTCAAGGGTTAGAGAGGACATCAAAGCAAGTGTACTACATGATGAAGATTGGCTAGAGCTAGGCATGTCATGTTGAGACACAAATGCAAGAGACTTGTTGGGGTTCTTATATGAGATTATGTCAATTTCATGAGTTTTTAACTTAGAATATAGCACATCTAATGTAAGTGTACTCACGACAGTAGATTCATGAATAAATGTAACTTTCATATCCCAAATTGACATGTCTAATGCACTTAGTAATTGCCTAGCATTCTCAGCATTTAAAAAATTAACATTGACCCTACGCAAGTTGTTGAGAATTTTATTAAAGCGAGCAAACAAATCATCGATGGACTCACCTGGTTGCATCTCAAAGCGCATATATTATTTCTTGAACATATATTGCCTTACCTCCTTGATCGTGTTGGATCCTTCATGGTAGTCGCAAAGTGCCTTCCACAAATAGCATGTTGATCGAAAGTGTGTAACACGATCGAAATCACTTTGAGTCAATCCTTGTAAGATCAAGTTCCACGCCTTGTTGTTGTTGTCGACATATCTCATGTTTGCAACGGTAACTTGATCGTTTTGCGGCACTTCATAAGACTTGTACACCATATTGCAAAGCCTCGCGCCTGGATGAAAGCCTCCATACTTGCCTTCCAAACCTAAAAATCAATACCACTAAACACACAAGGTTTTGCAGAGTATTTCTCCATGATGATTAGTCAAAACATGTGCAAATCATAAACATTAGAGCGTTGTGGCTCTGATACCAATTGTAGGATCGAAAAGCATGTGAAAAGCTACTAGAGGGGGTGGATGGTAGATTTAAAACTTTTTCATCGGAAGCAACAAAAACCCCTTGACAGAAAATCAATCTATTAAGAAACCGTGTGTGCAACTGATCTAAACGTGTTTGTCGGTACCCAACATACCGGGTACCCTCGCGCACAAGCTAGAGCCGCCTAGGTGCCTCGCGTCCCAATAGGGATAGGGTCTGAGGGCGCCATGTGTTCAAAAAAACCTGGACCCGCCAACCTCAGATGGGAAGTCTGGGGTGCCCATGAGACATCCAAAAGGGGGGAGCTCAGCTCCAACTTGACAACAAGCTCCCAGGCAGCCACGTGTCTAGCAGGACGGGACCCGACCTCCTCCGCAGGGGTGAGCTCCCAAGCTGCCACATGGCCCACGAAGTCGAGACCTGACCTCCTCCACAAGGATGAGCTCCCAAGCTGCCACGTGGCCCACGGAGTCGAGACCTGGCCTCCCCCCGGAGGTGAGCGCCCAAGTTGCCACGTGGCCCACAAGACGAGCGTTGCCTCCACCATGGCGGAGAGCTCCCCAGTGGCCGCATGGTCAGTCCACTTGCCCTGAGCAGGTAGTAGGAAAGTTAAGAGGGCGGTGCGCCTTGTCTCCATCAAGCCATGAAGATACGCGACTTCCCCAGACGCATGGCGTGGCACACGCCTAATGTCAAGTACCATTGCGACTAATCGCATCACAGTAAAGGCGTCGTAGGCCTATCCAACTCCGCCAAGTGGGTAGCTTACGGTGCCAGAGACAGTTGGATGGGACATTCCCTGCCAATGTCAGCAACGGCGCATGGGCTACTGACGACCCGGGCGGCAAGGCGGCGAGTCCTCACGTCCGCGGTCAGAGCAAGCTTACAGAAGAAGCCTTAGATCGTACCGAGACCACCTGTCAGGCCCCAGGACCCCACTTGTAAGGCATCCGATAGACTATAAAAGGCCCGAACCGCCATCAATACAAGGACTAGACTCAGAATCCCCGATACACTCACATACTCATACACACTCACCAAGCAATACAATCCCCCTTGGAATAGGGTGTTACGCTCCTTGCAGCCCGAACCACGTAAAAACAACTGTCTCATACTCTTCCGCTAGAACACTAGTTTGAGGCTTAAGCCCCACCGAATAAGAACCTCCGCAGGCTGCTCCTTAGCAGATCCAGGGGAAGTGTCGCATTGACCCTTTGACATTTGGTGCGCCAGGTAGGGGCTTTTGTTCCCTCAAAAAGTGGTAGCGCTTTCACCACCATGGTGTTCATCAGGCCCGTGGAAGGCTGTTTCCGAGGCCATCGTCCAGTGAGCAGATCCGTCACTCGAGCGGCACTCTCTGGTCCATCTCACCCCTGTGCAGGTACGGCTGGCCAAGATAGCACGCTGGGACATGCCCCGGCTCAGTCGGATCCCCCAACAGTGAGCCCGAAGAGCGCTTTAGTGGCGGCTAGAGCTTTCCTCCACCACCCACCGTCGCTGAATGCCTCTCAGGGGGCAACTCAGACGTGGGTCCAAGACATCGACCACTTCATCGTCGCAGCCATCAACTCCCCCAATAGGAGAAGGCGCCTCGTGTCGCTATCACGCACGCCGTCCATCGACCGTCACACCGCCAACTCCCGCTCCTCCAAGCCTACGAGCGTTGGCCAGCTGCCCACGGAGGACCTCAGGGCCGAGCTTGACCGTCGTCAAGCTCACATGGATGGACGTGTCATCATCGAGCGGTAGCAAGAGAGGCGGCGCAACCTCAACGCCGAATATGGCACTCAATGCCCTGTTCACGAGGCATCCTCCGTCCAAGGTGCGCCGCAGGTAAACCCTCCACCATCTAATCAAGAGCACGTCGGCTCAACAGAACCCCTGCAGTACTTGGTGCAGCAGGGTGTGCAGCAACAGTACTTGGGACAACCAGTACCATTGCAGCAGCTCATGGCACAACCAGTTCCACAACAGCAGGTCCAGCAAGTGTTGCACGTCATGCAACAAACCCCCTTGGGGTATAATGTCCCATCTGCCTCTTCGACGAAGCCCGTCAGAGGCTGAGCGACGTTGGCTCCGCACCTCCGCTTCGCAATGTGGCCGCACAAGTTCCAGCCACATATCCCGGAGAGGTTCGACGGAAGCATAAATTTACCGGAGTTCCTGCAGATCTACACCACGATGCTCCTTGCTGCGGGAGCAGACGAGACCATCCTGACGAATTACTTCCCAGTCGCCCTGACTGGGTCAGCCCGCTCATGGCTCATGAACCTTCCCGAGGGGTCTATAACCTCTTGGGATGAGCTGTGCTGCCAGTTCATGGCGAACTTTGGCAGCTCCTACACGCGCCCTGGCACCAAGCTCGACCACCACGCCGTGAGACAACAACCTAAGGAGACGCTGCTGTCATTCATCCAGCGTTTCTCCCAGGTACGCGACTCCATTCCCAACATCTCGAATGCCTCTGTCATAGTGGCATTTCTCCAGGGAGTGCGAGACCCCAAGATGCTCGAGAAACTAGCCATGCACAACGTGCAAGACGTCTCCGAGCTCTTCTCCATCGCCGATTGGTGTGCCACAGCGGTAGAAGGCCGCGACTGGCACGCTCAGCCCGCCCCCGAAGTGGGTGGGGTTTTCCAGACCGGAGAAGGAGCCGCTACCCCTGGTAGCGGCAAAAAGAAGAACAAGAATCGGGATGGCGGCCAGAACAAGTCGCTACATGGATCCCCCGTCGCGGCAGCAGCCGCAACCGGAGGAGGCAAGCCACCACGCTCGGAGAAACACCCTCGTCAGCCACCACGCCCGGAGAAACACCCTCGTCAGCCACCAGCCGCTGACGAAGACGTCAAGCCCTGCCCGGTGCACAAGACTCGTGAACACACCGCGAGCGAGTGCCGGGAGATAAAAAGGTGCATCGAATGCTATCAAGAATGGGCGCAACAGCACCTGGACGTCGTCCCATTCCGCCAACGGGAGGGCAAGCAGAAGGTCAGACCCAAGGTCGACAATGATGAGGAGCTGGAGTACCAGAAGCAAGAGCGGGATGTCAAAGTGGTAAACCAAGATGAGGACTCCAATGCGAGCAGCGACAACGAGCGTCACAAGACCATCCACGTCATCTTCGGGGGGGGGGGGGGGGGGGGTCTTGGGATCCTGCGTCCCGGAACACAGTCAAGATCCTTCGTCGTGTGGTGGCTTCGATAGCCCCCGTACCCACTCTGGCGCAGCACCTCCGCTGGAAGGAGATGCTAATCAGCTTCGACGCCTCTGACTGCCCCAAGAACATGGCCGGGGCAGGGGTACTACCTCTCCTAGTCGCCTCCACCATAGCCAACGTCAAGATCCACTACGTCTTGATAGATGGCGGGGCCAACCTCAACCTCCTCAATCGGGTAGCATTCGAGCAGTTGCAGATCCCGGTGTCCAAGCTTGCCCCCTCGAGCCCATTCTCGGGGGTGGGACCTGGGAGCATCATCCTGTACAACAACATCCACATGCGGGTGACCTTTGGGAAACCTGACAACTACAAGACGGAGATCATCCTCTTCGACATTGCCGACGTCAGCCTCCCCTTCAACGCCATCATCGGTAGGCTTGCTCTCTACCAGTTCATGGTTGTAGCCCACTACAGCTACCACATCCTGAAGATGCCAACCCCCTCTGGCGTCCTCAGGATCCGCGGAGATTGCACCGCTGCAGTGTTAGCCTTGGAGCAGCTCCAAGAACTCACAGCAGACCCAACACCTGTCCCGGGCAACGCTGGATCGAGTCGACCTCCGCCAAGATCGTGTCAGCGCAGAGCACCCGCTGCACCTCAGCTGCAGCCCCTCGGCAGCACCGACACCTCCGTCAAAGCTGCCAAGCCCAGTGCCAACTCTGCTTGGACCACTCGCAGACGGGCGGTCAAGGCGGGAAATAGGGATAACTCTCATCACCCTTCTAAGTAGCTGTTGATAGCAAGGTTGCCCACCAACCATCACAGCTACCCATGGAGCTTTGGGTGCCCCTATTGTAAATACTAGGCTTAGTAGAACAGTGTAAAAGATTTGTAGGGCTTAGGAGCAGCACTAAGGACAATCGAGCGCCGGGAGGGTTAGGTCCAGAGTATGCAGTTAGCTTAGCCTGGTTCCAAACCCTAAGCATGTGCACCCTGCCTCCCTCGTCATCCGGAGGCAAGCCGTTGCCCTCTTTTGTAAAAGCATGTCTCCTCCTACAAACTCCTATCAGAAATTCACTATTTTACTTAAAGGCTTCTTGAAAACTTTTTTCATTTAATTACACATTAATTTTATAATCATGCCATGATAACCTCGCTTACCATGTGTTACCTTCATATTCACCGTCGCATACTCTGTAACTCGTCCTAGCTAAAGTCATACAATCCAGCTACAGGCGGGCCAACTTGAGGTACCTGCAGAGTGTGAAAGGTTCTCCCGGCTGCTCTCATCATTAGGGACCCGTGGCACCAAAAGCTCCCCAGGAAAGGTCTGTGCCGAGCAGGAGGTCCAGGGGGTGCAAATTGCTTAGCTTAATCCTGCACCCTAAGCAAACACACCCTCCCTCCCAGCGCTACAGCTGGGTACAGGAACCAGAGAGCTCACACCCTAAAGACGATAGGAGCCGGACCCCGGAGCATTGATGCAACGAATTACCCAAGCCCCGTACATCAGTCCAGGACTGTAAGACATGGCAGAGCTAAGGAGGGGAATAGGTACAATCGACGAACAATGCTAGCCCCCCTCTTCCTATATGCAGGACAAACAAACGGAGTGTCCAGCCCTGTCACCTTCCCAAGGGCCTGTCGTCGACGTCTACACGAAGATGGTGGACGACGCCAAAACATCCAGCTCCGGCACTTCCCAAGGGGCCTACCGTCGATGTCCTAGAATGTCAACAACAACACCAAGCATGGATAAGTAAGTAAACTCTCCTGCCTCACACTTGTTTCTAACAGGGTCCCTTGCGATAGCCTGTACACCAGGGGCCTGCCGTCGACGACTTTCCAATGATGGTGGGCGACGCTGGAGCATCTAGCTCCAGCACCATCCAAGGGGCCTACTGTCGACGTCTCTACGATGATGGTGGATGACGTCGGAGCATCCAGCTCCGGCACCTCCCAAGGGGCCTGCCATCGACGTCCACACGAAGATGGTGGATGAAGATGGAGCATCAAGCTCCAGCACCACCCAAGGGGCCTACCGTCGACGTCTCTACGAAGATGGTGGACGACGCCGTTGCATCCAGCTCTGAAACCTCCCAAGGGGCCTGTTGTCGATGTCCACACGACGATGGTGGATGACGTCGGAGCATCCAGCTCTGGCACCTCACAAGGGGCATGCCGTCGACGTCCTAGAACATCAATGACAGCACCAAGCGTTGATAAGTGAGTAAACTCTCCTGCCCCGCTCTTGTTGCTAACAAGGTTCCCTTGCAATGGCATGTAAACCAGGGGCCTGCCATCGACGTCTCTATGACGATGGTGGATGACGCCAGAGCATCCAGCTCCGGCACCACCCAAGGGGCCTACCATCGACGTCTCTAGGAAGATGGTGGACAACGCCAGAGCATCCAGCTCCGTCACCTCCCAAGGGGTCTACCATCAACGTCCACACGAAGATGGTGGACGACGTCAGAGCATCCAGCTTTGGCGCCTCACAAGGGACATGCTGTCGATGTCCCAGAATGTCAACAACAGCACCAAGCGCAGATAAGTGAGTAAACTCTCCTGCCCCGCTCTTGCTTCTAACAAGGTTCCCTTGCAATGGCCTGTAAACCAGTGGCCTGCCATAGACGTCTCTACGACAATGGTGGACGAAGTTAGAGCATCCAGCTCTGGCACCACCCAAGGGGCCTACCGTCGACGTCTCTACGAAGATGGTGGATGACGTCGGAGCATCCAGCTCCGGCACCTCCCACGGGGCCTGTTGTCGATGTCTCTACGACAATGGTGGACGACGCCGGAGCATCCAGCTCCGGCACCACCCAAGGGGCCGGTCGTCGACATCGACACGAAGATGGTGGATGACACCGGAGCATCCAGCTCTGACATCTCCCAAAGGGCCTGCCGTCAACGTCTCTATGATGATGGTGGACGACGTCGGAGCATCCAGCTCTGGCACCTCCCAAGGGACCTGCCGTCGATGTCTACATGAAGATGGTGGATGACGTCAGAGCAACCAGCTCTGGCACCTCACAAGGGGCCTACCGTCGATGTCTCTACGACGATGGTGGACGACGCCGTAGCATCCAGCTCTACCACCTCCCAAGGGGTCTGCCGTCGACGTCTCTACGATGATGGTAGATGACGCCGGAGCATCCAGCTTCGGCACCACACAAGGGGCCAGCCGTTGACGTCTACACAAAGACGGTGGACGACGCCGGAGCATCTCCCAAGGGGCCAGTTCAAGAAATTCTGCGATCAAGTGGTAGATGTGCTTAGCCAACTAACCACATCTACCATGGGGCCTCTAAGGGGATCCACATGCAGAGAATCAATGAACGACACTTCGGACATGTTAATTGTGCAAATTGCTTGTCCTGAGAAGCCAACGAGCTCAACAAAGGTTTTGCAAATCCCTATGTAGCTAAGGACTCAGAGCAACAGTTGAAAATCATAGAGACAATGCAAGATGCCAAACACAAGTTCGGATTCATTAAGGAATTCTTTACAAGGGAGGGTGAACCCTGAATACAAAAAACAAGCTACCAGCCTCAGCCTTGAGTGAACTGTGCTACGACATGTTGGGCAGCTTCCTTAACCTCCGTCGCTGCTGTCGCCTCGCGTTCCTCAAAAGGGCCTTCAAAAACTGGCTCTAGTGGCAGAACAGGGTATCGACTCCGGTAGCACACCAAGACATGGGATGCTACCATCTCCGCCGCCGCCCTACCCTCGGCTTCCAGAAGCTGAGCCAGCTAACGCTCCCACAGATCAAGCTCCCTACCGCGGTGCTCTGCTGCCTGCTCCCGGGCTTGAATGTCAAGATCATGCAGGAAGAGTTCCTGACGCTCAGCTAGGTGTTGCGCCCGTTCCCACGCCAAATTACTCTCCCGAAGCTCAAGGTCTTCGAGGCGGGACTGTAGTTTGTCCCGATCGGCCTCAGGCCGGGCCATCATCGCCTACGCTGCCACCTCTTGTTCAGCGACGGGAGCCTCCCTCTTGGCAACTACGGCTTCCTGACGACTCAAGGCCTCTCGACCGGCAGCAAGAGCATGCACGCAAGCGTCAGCAGCATCATTCACTGCCTTGGCATCGGCCAGAATCTTCTGGGTCAAGGCGTCTGAGGCCCTCACCAAGCGGTGCCTCACCTCCAGTTCCTTGCTCTCCTTCTGGTACTTCACCTTCGCCTCAACGATCGTGGAACTCAGGAGATCCTCCCAGCCTCGGATGCGCTCGCCCTCAGCACGCAACTTCTCCCACTCCACGGCAAGTGCCTCTTGCACCCGGCAGAGGTTGGATTGCACCTGAAGGATGTTAGATTGCATCAAGTCCATGACGTCGGAAAGCCACTCCGGCTGCGCTGAAGTCAGGGAAAGCCGTCCGGTTATCATCTTGGGGGCCCCTTCCTCCCGTAGCGGAGGCGAGGCCACTAGCAATGGGGATCTTGCCCACAGAGTCCGAGCAGGAGTTGCGGTGCAAGATCCCACAGTAGGGCCACCACTGCTCAGAGAGCCGCCCGCCGAATCAGCGGCCATGGAGGTCAGACCCTCAGCCCCCAGAGTCGGCCACGATGGCCAGAGGTGCCCCTGCCACGACGGTCGGAGGTGCCTCTGGCACGACAGCTGGAGATGCAACCAGAGATGCTTCATTACCCACGCTAGACACAGTCGTCGGAGCAGCACTCTCCTGACAAGCTTGGCAGGCTGCCCCGCCAGCACAACTGTAGCATCCTCGGCCGCCTTCAAAGAACTTCCGAGCACTTCCCCCGGCGGTAGGGGCCTCACAACAGCTGACGTAACCCTGCAAATCAAGATCAAGCCCTGACCAATCAACATAGGCAGACGAGATAATAGAGCAAGCGTTGGCAAGAATGCTTTACCGACATCCCCGGAAGCTCCAGCGAGCCTCCACTTTCGGCGACCCTGAAGCCGCGGGCCCTGGCGATGGCGTAACAGGTAATACCATCCCGGTAGGGCCTCCGCCAAAACCACCAGCAGTGCCGCCGCACTGCGCTGGTGTGCTTCCACCAACCTCGACAGAGCGTCCTCTCGAGCTGCCGATGATATCGGCTCGATGCCTTTTTGCCTGAGGCTCCGTAGGTGTGATGCTGCCAGAGTCCCCTATGGCACCCTGGACTGCGCAGGCGATGGGGATGCTGGATGACGTGCTGACCGCCACGACGGTGGAGCCGCCACATGATGCACCTAACCTCCCCCTGAAGAATCGTCGATGTCAAGTACTGAAGAGGGGCGCCTCGGTGGATGCTGACTTGGAGCGAAGACCACCTGTGGCGGCGCCCTTGGGGGCGACCGAGGGTGTTTCTCCTTCACAACCTCGACCACCAGGGCCTTCCCTTTGCCTACGTTGGGGACCGGTGCCTTCCCCTTACCTATGTTGGGGACAAGCACCTTGCCTTTCCCCCCAGCAGCGGGCGCCTCCTCCGCCCTGCAGGCTTCAGGGCCTGAAGAAGGTGCGGACTCCTTCGAAGAGTCGACGATGGCCAGGCCCCGTCTCTCATTGCCAACCTGCCGCAGAGCAAGACCAATCGCGTCCAAGTTGGGCATCTCCTTCAGAACCTTCATCTAAAGGTCCCGATCCGTGCAAAGGAGTGGGCGAGCCTGCGGAAGGTTGAAGACGTCGCCTGACAGCAGGTTGTTGCATTCCTTGGACATTGCTTCAAACACCTCCTGCGGGGTCGTCTTCGTGTCGCGACCCCTCAACAACCTGGTACCATCTTGGAGCCCGAAGTAGAGCCATGCTGGGCGGCAACGATGCTGGAGAGGGGCCAGACGGGGGCGAACAAAGTCGGCCATCACCGACAACTCTAACAGGTCGTGGTCCGCCAGGAATCGGATCCTCGCCATCACCGGCGTGTATGCCGCCTCAAGCTCCGGGCCTTCTCCCAGGCCACCTTCCTAATCGCGGCTAGCCGGTGGGCAGGACCATGCGATCGTGGGCATCGGCTTGTACGACCACCCAGTCGCTCCTCCAGTCGGGCCACTTCGCCGGGGAGAGCAGAGTAATGTACTTAAAGGGGTTGTTGGCCCGATGCTGGAAGCAGAAGCCGCCGAGGAAGTTGGCTTTGTTCTTCTTCCTGGTCTGCCTCAGCACGAAGAACTGCCGGAACACCGGCACACATGGGCACACCCCAACGAACATCTCGCAGAAATGCGAGAACACCGCCGCCACCACCAGAGAGTTCGGATACAGATGATGGATATGGAGCCCAAGGACTTCCAGGAGTGTCATCAGAAAGGAGAAAATGGGAGGGAAAAAATCAGAGTATGCGTACGCCTAGAAGAAGACGATCTCCTTCTCCCCCAACTCCAGTGGCAAGGAGCCAAGACGGATTAGATCTCGTCGTTCCTTGTCCTCCCAGCCGAAAAGCCACCTCACGGATGAGACATCCTCCATCCGGGAAGGAGGCAGAGCTGAGTCCATTGGAGCAGGGGGTTGAGAACCTCAAGAATGGGCAGACACACAAGGACGAAGTCAAAGGCTCAAATGCTTGGGACGTGCGGAAGAAAGGAAACTCCATTACCCACAAAGGTACCTTTTTAAAGCACCCTAGTGGCGTTTGGGTGCACCGTGCAAATTTGAGCGGGCTCCAAATCAACGGCTCGTAACACGGCATCCATGACGAGCGGGCCCAGGTCCCCCGTCAGGAAAGCCGGCCCGAGCAGTTCCCCGCCAGAGAAGGCAACCCGGCGGTTCCCATAAAGATGGAAGTGAAAGCAGCAGAAGTGCATCAGGCGTCTTGGGAACCGTCACAATAACGTCGCAGTGAGCAAAGATCCCATCACCACGACCCCTCAACCAGAGAGGGACGCGAGGTTATAGCAACAGAAGAGCGCACCGCTTCGACTAATCATGACAAAATTAAAAAAACCGCAATGGAAAACAACATAAGGCCCCACCCTCGGGCTTGTCGTCTCACCCCAAGGTGGACCCAGGGGCCAATGTTGGTACCCAACATACCGCGTACCCTCGCGCACAAGCTAGAGCCGCCTAGGTGCCTCGCCTCCTAACAGGGACAGGGTCCGAGGGCGCCACGTGTTCAAAGAAACCTGGACCCGCCAGCCTCAGATGGGAAGTCCGGGGTGCCCACGAGACATCCAAATGGGGGGAGCTTAGCTCCACCTTGACAACAATCTCCCATGCAGCCACGTGTCTAGCAGGACGGGACCCGACCTCCTCCGCAGGGGTGAGCTCTCAAGCTGCCACGTGGCCCACAAAGTTGAGACCTGACCTCCTCCACAGGGGTGAGCTCCCAAGCTGCCACGTGGCCCACGAAGTCGTGACCTAGCCTCCCCCACAGAGGTGAGCTCCCAAGCTGCCACGTGGCCCACAAGACGAGCGGGGCCTCCACCATGGCGGAGAGCTCCCCGGTGGCCACATGGTCAGTCCACTTGCCCTGAGCACATAGTAGGAAAGTTAAGAGGGCGATGCGCCTTGTCTCCATCAAGCCTTGAAGATACGCGGCTTCCCAGACGCATGGCGCAGCGGACGCCTAATGTCAGGTACCGCTACGACTAATCGCATCACAGTAAAGGCGTCGCAGGTCTATCCAACTCCGCCAAGTGGGTAGCTTACGGCGCCAGAGACAGTTGGATGGGACATTTCCTGCCAATGTCAGCAATGTCGCGTGGGCTACTGACGACCCAGGTGGCAAGGCGGCGAGTCCTCACGTCCGCTGTCAGAGCAAGCTTACAGAAGAAGCCTTAGATCTTTAGGAAAAGATCGCCCCGAGACCACCTGTCCAGCCCTAGGACCCCACTTGTAAGGCGTCCGACCTTGACTATAAAATGCCCGGACCGCCATCAATACAAGGACCAGACTCAGAATCCTCGATACACTAACATATGCATACACACTCACCAAGCAATACAATCCCCCGTTGAGTAGAGTGTTACGCTCCTTGTGGCCCAAACCACATAAAAATAGTTGTCTCATACTCTTCCGCTAGAACACTAGTTCGAGGCCTAAGCCCCGCCGAACAAGAACCTCCGCGGGCTGCTCCTTAGCAGATCTGGGGGAAGTGTTGCATTGACCCTTCGACAGTGTTCAACCGTGATAAAAGCAGTAGATAATATAGAGAATAAAAATCACGAAGACATGACAACAAGAATCACGAAAAACCGTTGAGAAAAACTCAAGTTATGATCGAAAGATCGAACAAAGGTCAATCTATTCTACCCGAGTAAAAATAGATCAGCAACACTGCAAAGAAACTCGTGTAGATCAGAAACCACAAATCCAATGACCTTGAAATTTTCATAGATGATGGATAATCAAGACAACCCAAAAAGAATCACGTCAATTGGATCTGTAAAACTCGAGTTATGATAAAAACACCGACGCAATGTAGCGCTGTGCAAAAACTCGACGAGAAAAATTTGTCTAGAACAAGTCGGACGAACAAGGTACAAAAATTTCTTTAAACTACAAACTTTATTGATCAAAACAAAAGAGGAATAGCCCAAAATTCTCTCCCCACGAGCTCTAGCCTCCCTTGGTTATATAACCAGGCCGAAGGCCAACCCAATCCAAACTAGGACTCTAATTATACTCAGTTCAACCGAAACTTTCCATAACTACTCAAGACTCTTCTATATGGAGATTGAAGCAATCTTAAGACTTCCAAACACCTTAGGAACATATCCCACATTCCTAAAACGATTCAACTTCGTGACCAAGACGAAATCTAACAAAAAAAACTCTAAATCTTCCATAAATGAACCATAACCACCTCAGCCACAGCTTGAGCCATAATCCAGCCGGTTGGACTGTTTCGACCAATTCTTTACGTCTAATTCTCTTCATCACACCTTGGAAACATGTTGCCATGTCCATGCACTCCTTGCAAAGGTGAAAACACCTTCTAACGACGTCCACCATACCTTCATATGCATTGTTCTTGACCCAAACATGTTGTGTGACCTCCCGATCAGCTCAACCACAATTTCTCCCAAACTTGGTTGTTGAACCTCATCTTCTCCCTAAGACTAGTTCAATGGATCCCATCACCAGCCATGTCTTGACCTCAAGCAACACCTGCACATGAATAAACAACCATCCTTTGCGAACCCAAGTCCTCGACTTGACTCTCGTTAGTTAAAAACAACAACATCTTATGTGAGCACCTCACATAAACATGTTGCAAACCATATCAAGACATTAACCACCGTAAACAGCCATAACACTTCAAAAACATAGTAAAAGAATACTAATCAAACTTCCCATAAGTGTAAAGCAAGTTTTAAACATTGCAAGTTAAAAGCAGAACCACTACAATCTTGCATCGGACCTAGCTAAAGCTAACCGGACCTTGCTCCGGACCTAGCCAAAGTTTGTCAGACCTCACGTCAGACCTAGCCAAAGTTTGTCGAACCTCACGTCGGACCGAGCCAATGTTTGCTGGACATTGCATCGGACCTACCCAAAACATGCCAGACCTAACGTCAGACCTTGCTAGAGCTACCCAAAACAAGTCAGGCTTATTGTCGGACCTTGCCGAAGCTACCCAAAGCATGCCAAACCTATTGTTGGAGCTAACCAAAACATGTCAGACCTTGTCGGAGCTCGTACCTAGAGTCGGGCCTTGATGAAAAAAGTGTTTTGGCAATATTCAAAACTTTTATCGTAATAGCCAATGTATTCAGCACACATAGGTCTCACAGTAAGACACAACTGAAATATAGGCAAGAAGAAGCACTTTTACTACTTTTCTTTGTTTCTCATGTGCAGGACAAAAGTTTTACACATTTGCTTTGGGAGCTCCAGAATCACCAGGCGGCCCAATGTTAACGTTTTACACGTTGACAATAGGTCCCGTTGGATCAACAAGCTCCGGGACTTCTAGGGAGCCCGATGTTAACGTTTTACACGTCACAATGTGCCTCGTCTGTGCTATTGGAGGCCATGTACAAGCTCGGAGCTTACCTAACAACTTGAAGTCAATGCCAAGTACCTGATGGCAGACGTCATCAATCCATTGATCACGTCTACCAGGAGGCAAAGTATACTACTGTGGTCATTCATTCACAGAAGATTCAACAATGAAGACAAAATATCAAGAAGGCCAAAGATGAAGTTAAAAATAATTTCTGATGAACCCAACGGGTACGGGGGATGCCATATCTTTCGATGAGAGATGTTGGTGGTGAACGAATTTGGTGGAGGTCGACGTTGGCTACCCGACTACCACAACTAGAATGGTGTGGCGCCTTGAGCGACAGTTACACCGTCTCCTGATAACTACAATTTGGGTGGAGGTCGACGTTGCGCTACCCGACTATAACAACCACAAGGGTGTTGTGCCTTAGTGGTAGTTACACCAGATCCTATTGTTGCTGTTCTTGTCAGGCCAAGAACAACCTTGAACCTGCAAGCAATCGAAGAACAAGCAAGAACAAGATAACAAGCAAACACTCATGGGTGTGATAAGTTGGGGTTCTGATTCAAGTAATTGGAAGGTCTAGTCAACACTTGCATTACCAAGAAGTAGCAATGGCTAAACATTCAGAAAACAAAACTCAACTTCTTCCTATGGCTGCTAGTTGCTTATATAGAGGAGGAAGACTAGAACTCAGGATGGAGTCACAAGTCTAGTTCGGCCTTTTCTGGGCAGCTCAAGCGTCATCTACATTTGATTCTTGATCAAATGGAAAGTAGACGAAGAGACCTTTCTAGCAAGTACTTATTTGCATTTAATAACTTTGGGAGTTGAAAGTTATGCCCCTTTTAAGCTGGTACTTGCTACAGTCATGAGGACCCCTCGGGTGGAGCAGCCTTCATTGCATTAATCCCTCCATCCCTCCTAGCTGGATCAATTCCCAAGCACCTGATAATTAAGTTCACATGCACGAGCGATTGTCATTGGACCTTGATTAGCCGCAAGTGGTGAATGGGCTGCTGTTGTGGTTGTATCAATGGTAACGATGTCCTCATCATCCTCCCCTTCTTGCAATTGAGTCGTCCTCGACTCAAATGTGTCTTCCTTGCCCACATATGGTTTCAAATATGTAATATTAAATGAGGAAGTAACCCCAAAATGTGCAGGCAACTCAACTGCATATGCATTATCATGTATTTTTTGAAGCACATTGAAGGGTCCAGCAGCTCTAGGCAGCAATTTAGATTTTCTCAAATCAGGAAATCTATCCTTTCTCAAATGTACCCAAACCAAATCACCAGGTTCAAAAGTAACATGCTTTCTACCCTTGCTATCGGCCTGTTCATACTTAGCGTTCATGCCCTCAATGTTTGCTTTAGTTTGCTCATGCATTTTAAGAATTATTCAGCACGGCGAGAAGCATCAAAATTTAATTTCTCTGAAGGTGGCAGAGCGAAAAGATCAATGGAAGCAGGAGGGATAAAACTATATACAATCTAAAAAGGGCACAATTTAGTAGTAGAATGCAGCGAACGATTGTAAGCAAATTCAATATGAGGCAAACATTCTTTCCATAATTTGATGTTACGTTTCAGAACAGCCCTAAGCATGTGTAGATAAACTACGGTTCACTACTACGGTCTGTCCATCAGTTTGAGGGTGACAAGTGGTAGAAAAGAGCAATTTTGACTCCAACTTAGCCCATAAGGTTTTCCAAAAATGACTAAGAAAATTGGCATCTCTATCTGAAACAATAGTGTTTGGAACCCCATTGATGAGTAGGTTTAGGCCCGATCTTCTGAAAGGTATGTCGATTGGGGTGGAGAACTCGACGTTGATGATCCGCGGCACTCGAGTGGTTCAAGTACCCCTGCAATCACTACACCATGGCTCTGTTGGTTATCAACCGTACCGCACACGCTTGACCTCACCAAGAAGGCTAATCCCTGCAAGTGCAACCGAGAACACGAGCAAGAACGTCAAAGACACGATCTGAAATCGCGAAGTTGGGGTCTCACAAACCGCAGAACGGCGATATTATTGATCTAAGAAAAACCTACCGAATATGACTGGTGGCTGCAGTATTTATAGGATAGGGTTCGACCAAAACACGATTAGACGCGTCCCTAATAGACTCTTACAGGATACAAGGCCCAAAGGCCCGATTCGGTGGCGCAGCACTGGACAGATATCTGGACTCGACTTGTTTCGATGGTTCCCAATGACTCCGGGGGAATTTTGAGGTAGGACCAGAGCCATTGGAAAGTTTATCTTCTCCTATTTCTGTGCATATGTAGAACGTCGAAAACGGAGTCTGTATGCCTCCTGGGCATCCGTTTTAAGGTGGACTGCTCCTGGACTCCGAGTTGAACTCGAGTCCGAGTTGTAAACTGTTTCCATCAACTTGTGGACGTCCCAGCTGGTTATCCACGCCCCCAAGGCCTCTTTCCTTCACTTGTTGATCTTCTCCATTATTCCTAATAATAAGTAAATCATCACATAGCAATCTATTCTCAAACTCACATGCAAAAGAAGTTAGGAACGAATTCACCTGCTGATTTGTTAACCGTGCTCGTGCTCTTGTGATTGGTCCTTGCAGTTCAATGTGCGTCTCCACTGTTGTGATGTCCTCATCATCCTCCCCCTCTTGAATTGGAGTCGTCCTCGACTCAAGTTGATCTTCTTCTCCCAAATACGGTCGCAAATCTTAAATGTTAAATGTAGGACTAACCCCAAAATCGAGAGGCAATTCAAGCTTATATGCATTATCATTAATCTTTTCAACAATCTTAAAAGGACCAGCAGCTCGTGGCATAAGTTTAGATTTTCTCAAGTCGGGAAATCGCTCTTTTCTCAAATGTAACCACACCAAATCACCCGGTTCAAGTTTTACTTTATTTCTACCTTTACTACCTGCAATCCTATACTTCTCATTCATCATTTCAATATTTTTCTTTGTAGTTTCATGCATCTTAGAATTCAGATCATTGTGTAGCATCCAAATTTATAGTTTCAGAAGGAGGCAAAGGTAGTAAATCAATAGGAGCACGGGGATTGAAACCATACACTACCTAGAATGGACTTACCTTTGTCGTGGAGTGAACGGATCTGTTGTAAGCAAATTCTATATGTGGTAAACACTCCTCCCACAACTTCAAATTTGTTTTCAAGACAGCCCGCAACTTAGTAGATAAAGTACGATTAACTACCTCAGTCTGTCCATCCGTTTGTGGGTGACATGTAGTTGAAAACAGCAACTTGGTTCCCAATTTATACCACCAAGTTCTCCAAAAATGACTTAAAAATTTTGCATCACGATCAGAAACAATGGTATTTGGCACACCATGTAAACGAACGATTTCTGTCATAAATAAATCAGCAATGTGTGAGGCATTATCATTCTTATAACAAGGTATAAAGTGTGCCATTTTGGAAAAACGATCAACAACTACAAAAATACTATCCCTCCCCCTCTTAGTCCTAGGCAATCCCAAAACAAACTCCATAGAAATATCCTCCCAAGGTACACTAGAAAACTAGGAACAGGAAGAGGCATATAAAGACCATGTGGGTTAAGGCGAGACTTAGCTTTGTTGTAAGTAGTGCATCGTGACACGTAGCGCTCGACATCACGCCTCATCTTTGTCCAAAAGAAGTGTGTGGACAGCACGTCTTCAGTTTTCTTCACTCCAAAATGTCCCATCAAACCTCCTCCATCTGCTTCCTGCAAAAGTAATAGACGAACGGAGCTAGCTGGAACGCATAGCTTGTTAGCACGATAGAGGAGACCCTCTCGCAGCACATATTTATTCCAAATTCTTCCTTCTCTACAATTTCCAAAAGCAACTTTGAAGTCCAAATCAGTAGGATATAATGCTTTTATTGTTTCCAAACCAAAGATTTTATGATCAAGTTGGGACAGCATGGTATAACGCCTAGATAATGCATCAGCAATGATATTTTCCTTCCCTTTCTTATGCTTAATGATGTATGGAAACGACTCTATGAACTCAATCCATTTAGAATGTCATTTATTCAGATCGGTTTGACACTTAAGATACTTCAATGATTCATGATCGGAATGTATGACAAACTCCTTAGACCAAAGATAATGTTGCCAAGTTTGTAATACATGCACTAAGGCATACAATTCCTTATCATAAGTAGAATAATTCAGAGAAGGACCATGAAGTTTTTCACTAAAGAAAGCAACGGGTTTACCTCCTTGTATGAGAACGCCTCCAATACCAATGTCGCTTGCATCGCATTCTAGCTCAAAGGTCTTGTCAAAATCAGGAAGTTGTAGCAATGGTGCTTGTGTAAGCTTCGATTTGAGAGCATCAAAAGCTTGTTGCTGCTGTTCGCCCCATCGAAATGGCACTCCCTTCTTCATTAACTCATGTAGAGGTGCTGCAATGGTGCTGAAATCCCGCACAAAGCGCCGATAAAAACCTGTAAGACCAAGAAAACTACGAACCTGTGTGACGGTTGTTGGGGCTGGCCAGCTGGTGATTGCTTCAATTTTTGCCTCATCCATCTCAATTCCCTGCGAGGAAACGACATAGCCAAGAAATGAGACTCGATTAGTGCAAAAGACACACTTTTCGAGGTTACCAAAAAAACGTGCATCTCTCAAAACAGTAAAAACAACACGTAAATGATCAAGATGTTCATCATATGACTTGCTGTAAATGAGGATATCATCGAAGTAAACCACCACAAATTGTCCAATGAAAGCACATAAAACCTCGTTCATTAATCGCATAAAGGTGTTGGGTGCATTAGTTAAACCAAAAGGCATGACTAACCACTCATAAAGTCCAAACTTGGTTTTAAATGCAGTTTTCCATTCATCTCCTAGTGCCATTCTAATTTGGTGGTAACCACTACGCAAGTCAATTTTTGTGAAGATGATAGCACCACTCAATTCATCAAGCATGTCATCTAAGCGAGGAATAGGATAACGATATCGAATGGTGATGTTATTAATCGCTCGACAATCAACACACATGCGTCAACTACCATCTTTCATAGGAACCAAAAGAACAGGAACGGAACAAGGGCTAAGGCTTTCACGATTATACCCGCGGTCCAAAAGATCTTGGACTTGTCGCTGAATTTCCTTACTTTCCTGTGGATTTGCCCTGTATGCTGCATGATTTGGCAAACTTGCTCCTGGAATCAAATCGATCTTGTGTTCAATGCCTCTCATCGATGGTAAACCAGGGGGTATCTCGGAGGGAAACACATCCTCAAACTCCTGCAAAAGATTAGCAACAGCAGGGGCAATGCAATAGACAATTCATGAAGTGAAAACATGGCTTCTTTGCAAACTAAAGCATAGCACATCCCCTTAGCATCGAATAAATCAGCAAGTTCAGATCTAGTTGCGAGCAACGATGGTGATTTTAACTTAATAATTTGCTGTTTTTCAAATTCTAATTTTGTTTCTTTGCCATCACGAATTTTACTCTTCTCAAAATGCACAATTTTAGCAGGAGTCATGGGGAGCAAAGTGATTTTCTTTCCCTTATGCATGAGAGTATATTTATTGGTTCTACCATGATGAATAGCATCTGTATCAAATTCCCAAGGACGACCCAATAAAAGAGAACAAGCATCCATAGGAACAACATCAAAATCAGCAAAATCATGGTATGAACCAATTGAAAAATGTATTCTCGCTGTTTGTGTTACCCGAACCTTACTGCTGTTGTTGAACCATTGAATGTGGTACGGATGAGGGTGTGCTCTTGTTGTCAAACCTATTTTCTTGACAACGTCCGTATTCACCGAGTTATTGCAGCTACCTCCATCAATTATAGTGTGTACACAGCAGTCCTTGACAACGAGAAACATGTGGAAGAGGTTGTGTCGTTGTAGCTTGTCATCGGTCTCCACTTTGGAGCTCAAGGCATGCTGCACAATGATGCTCCTATAGTTCTCCGTCACCGCTGTACCAAATACCTCTTCTTCGGTGTGTTCGTCATTTGGATCTGTAAAGTCAGTAGCAAGAGAATATTCATCTTCAACATCCGAAGTACTATCATATCCGCCATCATCACGTGCTATGTATGCTCGTTTGCTCGGGCAATCTCTCATCATAGGACCAAGTCCCTGGCAGCAGTACACTTAATGTCGGAAGTACGACCCGTAGAAGGAGTGACCGACGAAGGCTTGAATGATGTTGCCTTGCTGCCTTCCGGCACGCGAGAAGGTGGAGCAGCAGGTATAGTTTGTTGGCAGCCATTGGATGGTGTAGTCGCTGCACGGTTGGTCGAAGATGGTGTTGTTTTGGTTGGTGTAGTCGCTGCACGCGGCGTGAAGTTGCTCCTCGTGCGTTGTTGCTGTTGTTGTCGGCCCTGCAATTCTTTTTCTGCCAACATAGCAACAATGTCCTGAATTTCATGCCTCAACCCCTCATAAAAACGAGCTATTTTATCATCCATGTCCTCTACTACCCCACAACGCAGCATACCCTTTTGTAACTCTTGATAATACTCCTCTATGGACATGTTACCTTGGTCTAAGCGCTGCATTTTTTTGCGAAGGTCCCGCTAAAAAGATGGAGGAACAAATCGAACATGCATAGCTTCCTTTAATATATCCCATGTTGGAGGATCAGTTCTAGTTTTAACAAGTTCATTCCACCATATGATAGCAAAGTCCTTAAACTCACTAGTGGCTTGACGAACTCTATGTTGTTTAGGAACAAGATGGGCATTAAATTTTTGCTCTACTGTCATCTCTCAATCAAGATAAGCCTCAACATCATAAGCACCAGAAAAAGAGGGTATAGTAAATTTCACTTTAGCAAAAGGATCATAAGGAGGACGATTATAATTGTTATGATTATTACATTCCATACCTTGATGATAAAGTGGTAGTCTTGGCTGATTATTGTGATTTTCCAGTTCATCATAAGCATTGTCTTCTTGTCTTCCAGCGAGAGGCAACCGAGCCTCAAAAGTATTCATCTGAAGAGCAAGGTCATCAAATTGGCGAGTCAAGTTCGCCAATGACTCCTCTGTTGCTGCGTTGTATTTGGCGAACATATCTGTCATAGTCTTCATCATATCACGTAACTCACCATGTTGAACACATTTGTCATCATTGTCTTATTCTGCCATTGTTAGTGGGAAACAAAAGACAACAAAAAAATGTGTTATCCCTATCAACTACAGTGGCAATGTGAAAGGTGGGAGAAAACAATCTCCCTCGCTCAAGCGTCTTACCAAGCTCTTACAAGTGTTCTTACCGACATAGAAGGTGGTGTGGACGGTGAGATAAACCAATGAAGCGTTGGGTGATTGCAAAGGTACCTGTTATGCTCAAGAGAAAGGTGGAGATTGGATGGCACAATATGGTGGCTAATAAGCAGGAAATTGTTAACAGGTAAACAAAGTTGAATAAGTATTCAATGCAAGAAACTGTTGCTGGTTAACCAAGTGCTATAGGGCCTAGCACAACACAAGGAAGTAGCAAGGCAAAAAGAAGACAGAATGATATAACCAACAATCACAGCACAAGTAGTATAGGCCAATTGCTTTAATATGCATGCTCTTCACTATTTTTTTCTTTTTTGTAATATTTTTTGATATTTTTTTTCTTTACTCAGGAGCACGAAGATATGAATCACACAAATTTGCAGCTCAATTGGATGTAATATGCGGCCTATAGAAAATTAAGAAGATTCTTTAAAATTCGTGTTGAAACTTCGGAGGCCGGATAGCCTATCTTCCGAGGGGAATTCGGGCAATCTAATTTCGCCGAACGCGGCTATGCGGTGGAAAATCGGATGCGAAATTTCACGTAGATGAATTTGAAAAAAAATCGCTCGATTTCGAGTTCGATGCGAAAGTTATGGCCGTTTTAAGGTAGGTTGTCCGAGTTACGTTTTTTTTATGTTGATTTCAACTCGGTTTGAGAACAGAACTCCCAATCGGATATGAAAACAATCGGGAATTTGCACAACAACTAATGGGGTGGTGTGTGATGATTCAAGGATGAGTGGCACAAAGGTTTGTCACGTAATCTAGGGTTGGCGATGCGAGAGTTCACGCAAGGCGGCTAGCTAGGGCAAACCGATGAACGTGGTGGATCGGTTTGTTATTTAGGGGTTATGGAATAGGTGTTGAACACAAAGAAAACAAGGACAAAATACGATAACTACGACCCAAAACACAAAGCTAAACCAGCAACAAGACTCGACCACACGAATGCAAACTCAACAATGCAAACTGAAAAACGAAACTGCAGGCACTATAGTCTGGGAAGCGGTAAAAATGATCTAATTTTTTTGTGGCTTTTCTGTGGACTCTAGGTACGAAACAAAATCGATCTAATGGAAGGAAAACAAAGATACCTCACGGGCAACCTGGAAATCTGATACCAATTGATGAGTAGGTTGAGGCCCGATCTTCCGAAAGGTATGTCGATTGGGGTGGAGAACTCGACGTTGATGATCTGCGGCACTCGAGCGGTTCGAGTACCCCTGCAATCACTACACCAAGGCTTCGTTTGTTATCAACCATGATGCACATGCTTGACCTCGCCAAGAAGGCTAATCCCTGCAAGTGCAACCAAGAACACGAGCAAGAACGTCGAAGACACGATATGAAATCGCGAAGTTGGGGTCTCACAAACCGTAGAACGGCGATACTATTGATCTAAGCAAAACCCACTGAATAAGACTAGTGGCTGCAGTATTTATAGGCTAGGGTTTGACCAAAACACGATTAGACGCATCCCTAATGGACTCTTACGGGATACAAGGCCCAAAGGCCCGATTCAGTGGCGCGGCACCGGACAGATATCTGGACTTGACTTGTTTCGACGATTCCCAATGACCCCAGAGGAATTTTGAGGTGGTACCAGAACCATTGGAAAGTTTATCCTCTCCTATGTCCGTGCATATGTAGAACATCGAAAACGGAGTCCGTATGCCTCCTGGGCGTCCGTTTTAAGGTGGACTGCTTCTGGACTCCGAGTTGAACGCGAGTCCGAGTTGTAAACTGTTTCCATCAACTTGTGGACGTCCCAGTTGGTTCTCCACGCTCCCAAGGCCTCTTTCCTTCACTTGTTGATCTTCTCCATTATTCCTCATAACAATTAAATCATCACATAGCAATCTATTCTCAAACTCACATTCAAAAGAAGTTAGGAACGAATTCACCTGCTGATTTATTAACTGTGCTCGTGCTCTTGTGATTGGTTCTTGCAGTTCAATGTGCGTCTCCGCTGTTGTGATGTCCTCATCACCCATGCAAATGAACAACTTCTTGAAAGAACAAATCAGCAATATGGGTAGCATCATCAGTTTTGTGCCATGGTATGAAATGTGTCATTTTAGAAAATTTGTCCACAACAATAAAAATATTATCCCTCCCCTTCTTTGTTCTAGGCCATCCTAAAAGAAAATTCATAGAAACATCCTCCCATGGAGCACTAGGAACAAAGAGAGGCATGTATAAATCATGTGGATTAAGACGGGACTTAGCTTTTTAACAGGTGGTGCAACGAGCAACAAACCGCTCCACATCTCTTCTCATCTTTGGCCAAAAGAAATGGCTTGCTAGGATGTCTTCCGTCTTCTTGACACCAAAGTGTCCCATCAACCCTCCACCATTTGCTTCCTGCAATAGTAAGATATGCATAGAACCAGCTGGAATGTACAATTTGTTAGCTCGAAACACAAAACCATTAGTGAGAACAAACTTGTTCCATATTTTTTCTTCTTTACATTGCAGCAAAACATCTTTGATATCAGCATCAAAAGAATATTGTTCTTTAATTGTTTCCAAGCCAAAAAATCTTAAAATCAAGTTAGGACAACATATTATAATGGCAAGATAAGGCATATGCAATGACATTATCTTTTCCTTTCTTGTGTATGATGACGTAAGGAAAGGACTCAATGAATTTTACCCACTTGGCATGCCTACGGTTCAGATTAGTTTGGCTGTTAATGTGCTTCAAAGATTCATGATCAGAATGCATAACAAATTCTTTAGGCCATAAATAATGTTTTCATGTTTCCAAAGTTTGTACTAGTGCATATAATTCCTTATCGTAAGTGGAATATTTCAAACTAGGCCCATTTAGTTTCTCACTAAAATAAGCAATAGGTTTCCCCTTTTGCAACAAGACACCTCCCAATACAATACTACTAGCATCACATTCCAATTCAGAAGTCTTACAGAAATCTGGTAATTGGAGAAGGGGTGTATGAGTTAACCTATTCTTCAAAGTTTCAAATGAAGCCTCTTGCGCCTTGCCCCATGTGAATGGAGCACCCTTCTTTGTAAGCTCATGCAGTGGGCCTGTTATGGTGCTGAAGTCCTTCACAAAAGAACGATAGAATCCAGCAAGTCTGAGAAAGTTTCGTACTTGTGTGACCGTGGTAGGAGTCAGCTAACTGTGTATCGCCTCCACCTTGGCTTGATTGACTTCAATTCCCTGTGGTGTCACAACATAGCCAAGAAAATAGACTCTATCTGTGCAAATGGTGCACTTGTCAATGTTATCAGAGAAGCGTGCCTCACGCAAAGCATTGAAAATAGCACAGAGATGATCAAGATGCTCTTCTAGAGATGTGCTATAGATCAAGATGTCATCAAAATATACTACCACAAATCTTCCAATTAAAGCACGTAAAACCTCATTCATTAATCTCATGAAAGTGCTAGGTGCATTAGTGAGACCAAAAGACATTACTAACCACTCATACAAACCGAACTTGGTTTTAAACGCTGTTTTCATTCAACACCTAGCTTCATGCGAATTTGGTGGTATCCACTACGCAAGTCAATTTTAGAGAAAATCATCGAGCCACTAAGTTCATCAAGCATATCATCTAACCTAGGAATAGGATGAAGATATCTAATGGTAATGTTATTAATTACTCGACAATCTACACACATGCGCCATGATCCATCTTTCTTTTGGAACCAAAAGAACAGGAACAGAGCAACGACTAAGGGACTGACGCACATAACCTTTGTCGAGTAATTCCTATACTTGTCACTGAATCTCCTTAGTCTCCTCCGGGTTGGTCCTGTATGGTGCTCGGTTTGGCAAAGAAGCCCCAGGGATGAGGTCAATCTGATGCTCAATCCCTCTCAATGGTGGCAGCCCGACTGGTACCTCTTGTGGAAACACATCAGCGTATTCCTGCAAAAGGTTAGTGACAGTAGGGGCAAAGCACATGATATGTCGTGAAGTGAGAACAAGCTTCTTTGCAAGCAAACACATAGCAGATTGCAACATTATCTTTTAATTCAAACAAATCAGATTTGGAAGCAAGAAAACAAGCACTCTTCAATTTTATTTCATTCTTCTTCACATGAGCAGATTTGGAATTTTCAGTCTTAGGTTGTACCGATTCCTTCGCAACATTTGAATTTTCATTTTGAGTAGATTTCTTATTTTTGTCTTTACAAGCTCTAGCAATATCATCCTTCAAAATAGCATCGGGAGACATAGGGTGCAAAACAAGCTTCTTCTCATTATGCATGAAAGAGTATTGATTTGATTTACCATGATGTAATGTATCTTTGTCAAATTGCCAAGGTCGACCAAATAGCATAGAGCAAGCTTGCATAGGTACCACATCGCAATCAATGTAATCATGGTAGGAACCAATTGTAAATTCAACACGAACCAAACTTGTTACATTAAGCTTACCACTGTCATTGAACCATTGGATGTAGTAGGGATGTGGATGTGGAAGTGTTTTCATCCCAAGCTTCTCTATCATGGCAGCACTTGCTAAATTGTTGCACCTTCCTCCATCAATAATAATACGACACGATCGTTCCAAAACTACACACTTAGTTTGGAATAGATTGTGTCACTGGTTCTGTTCAGCTTTGATCACTTGGGCACTCAAGACATGCCTCGCAACAAGACTCTCATAGTGGTCAGCATGATCAGCCCCAATGTGCTCTTCATCATCATTCTTGTTTCCTCCATCCTGTGCCGCAAGCATGGCATATGTATCCTCATCTAAATCACTAGCGGATGAGTACTCACCATTTTCTTATACAATCAGCACACGCTTTCTTGGGCAGTCCCTTCGTAGGTGCCCAAAACCCTTGCACTAGAGGTATTGAATGTCTTTTGTTCTCCCGGTGGAAGCGATGGAAGAAAAAGTGTTGGCTGCAACTTGGGTGGATCCTTTTGTTGTCTCGTTGGCACGCGAAGGTGCTGATTTTGATATAGTCCTGGGCAACCGATTAGAAGCATCGTCTGGAAAATCATGCTTAAGATCAGCAGCACTTGAGCGGGACTTCTGTGAGATAGTTCGACCTGCAGAAATGTTAGTTCTTGTGTGTCGTCCCTGCACTTCTCTTTCAGCCTTACAAGCAAGATAGAATAATCCAGTGACATTAGTGTATTCCTTATAAGCCAGTATGTCCTGAATTTCTCTTGTTAAACCACCCATAAACCTAGCCATTGAGGCCTCTTCATTTTCAACTAGGCCACATCGCATCGTGCCTATTTGGAGTTCTTGATAGTATTCCATAACAGATTTGTTGCCTTGCCTAAGTTGTTGTAATTTATGCAACAGGCCACGAGCATGATAGGAAGGAACAACACGATGATGCATGATTTGTTTCAAGGCATTCCAATTTTGTGGTATGATAGCTGGATTTTTAGTTTGATACTCATGCCACCAAACAGAAGCAAAGTCAGTGAATTCACTAGTAGCAGCTCTAATCTTTTTATTGTCAGGGAAATAATGACATGCAAATTTTTGATCTACTGATAATTCCCAAGATAGATATGCATCTGAATCATATTTCCCATCAAAGGGTGGTATGGAGAATTTAATGTTGTGTAGGGAATCGTCATTGTCAAGTACCTCACATCGTAAGGCTCGACCACCCATACCACGATGGTCACGACGTGGCTGCCGTTGATACCTGAAAGGTCCATCATCAAGCTCGGTATCCGCTGAATAGTCCGCCTCGTCATATCTTGCAGCGCTGCCAACAGAGTCCTGGCTGTCATCAACACGTCTTTGCCTCTCTTCGTGTCCAACCTGTTCCATCCTCTCCAATCGCTCAATGATTTCTACAAGAGAAGTGCTAATAGCCCCATCAGTGCTTTCTAATGTGGTCAGCTTGGTGTTGGTGCAAATCTGCGTCGACTCTAATTGACCAACGCGTTCATTGGTGACTTGAATATCCTCGTTGAGGGCATCCGTGTGCAGCTTTACTTGGCGTTTGAAATGTTGAATCATCCCCCTCGTACGTGGTGAATATGGAGATGTCTCTTTCGCATCAGCTGACATGGTTAGTAAAGAAAGGAAATACAACAACAAGCAGATTAATCCTGGCAGTTGCTAAGAGGTGGTAGGACACAATCACTTCCTCACTAGACAAAAATCAAGCTCTTACAAGTTCTTACCACGCGATGCAGGAGGCACCGGCAAACAGCAAGAACAACAAACGGTGGCTGTCAGCGCAACCCTGTGGTGTTGTAGATGATTTTGTGGAGCTGTAGGTGGCTGCTAGAAATGAGTTGCACAAAGGAACAGCTAGTATCACATTAGTCACAACATGTTAAGTTAACGTTCTATGATGGTACTGTGTTAGTCCTAGTCTAAACCATGATAGAGACACCAGCCGTTACTCCACATGATGTTATTTACTATAGTAGAAAAGTTCAGACTGCACAAATGTTCAAAACAGCAAGTTGAACTCCGAAACTTGAAATAAATGTTACACAAACTGTTTCTTTTTCTTTTGTACTAAGAAGCTTTTTGTAGCAATTTTAATTAGTGAGGCTTTTCTTTCTTTGCACGTGCATTTTCTTTCTGGTTCGTGTGGCTTTTCTTTTGCACTTGTCTTTTTCTCAACTTTGGGTACATAATGAAAATAGACTGAGAACAAAGTGGCACGAACTCAAAACTCTAGCGGAGAAAAACTTAGGATCAGCAACATGACACAAAAAGGCAAGCGTGAATTCAACAGTCGAGAGCTAAGTAGCCAAGCAAAAGGCTCAAAGTGTTTTAGGATTTTTAGAGCGAACTCTTGTAGGCAAAAGAGGGAACACTTGTAGGCAAAAGTGGATTGTAGGTAAATGAAGAACAAGGAGAAGGAAATCTCTCACCGAGCAACCTGAAATCTGATACCACTTAATGAACCCAACAGGTAAGGGGGATGCCCTATCTTTCGATGAGAGATGTTGGTGGTGAACAAATTTGGTGGAGATCGACTTGGCTGCACGACTACCACAACCAGAATGGTGTGGCGCCTTGAGCGACAGTTACACCGTCCTGATAACTACGATTTGGGTGGAGATCAACGTTGTGCTACCTGACTACAACAACCACAAGGGTGTTGGTCCTTAGTGATAGTTACATCGGATCTTGTTGTTACTGTTCTTGTCATGCCAAGAAAAGCCTTGAACCTGCAAGCAATCGAAGAACAAGCAAGAACAAGATAACAAGCAAACACTCACGTGTATGGTAAGTTGGGGTTCTGATTCAAGTAATTGGAAGGTCTCGTCGACACTTGCGTTACAAGGAAGTAGCAATGGCTAAACTTACAGAAAATAAAACCCATGTTCTTTCTATGGTTGGTAGTTGCTTATATAGAGGGGGAAGACTAGAACTCAGGATGGAGTCATAAGTCTTGTTCAGCCCTTTTATGGGCAGCTCAAGCGTCATCTGCCTTGATTCTTGATCCAATGGAAAGTAGACGAAGAGACCTTTCCAGCAAGTACTTATTTGCATTAAACAATCTTGGGAGTTGAAAGTTATGCCCCTTTTAAGCTGGTACTTGTTGCAGTCACGAGGACCCCTTGGGTGGAGTAGCCTTCATTGCATTAGTCCCTCCATTCCTTTTAGTTGGATCAATTCCCAAGCACCTGATAATTAATTTCACATGCACGAGTGCGTGTCAATGGACCTTGATTAGCCGCAAGTGGTGAATGTGTTGTTGTTGTGGTTGTATCAATGGTAGCGATGTCCTCATCAACTTCATTCAAGTGCCAAGCTTTTACAAAAAAGTTTGAAGATACATAGCAGATAAAGGATGAGGAGGTTCTAGCTATCACTGGAGTTGCGTTCGAACCACACAGCTACAGTCTCTGTTGCACCCTACACGTTGGCCTTGGTTGCTTCCTCCGTCTCTGCGACGGCTTCTTCCAACACCAGAGTTAGAGAGATGGAGGGGTCCCAGCTTCGGGATCATGTCAGCACATACTCTACTACTGACTTGGTTAGGACCTTCCCCTCTGTTGCCAACTGGTCGCTGATGACATCCTCCAGCGCTCCTAGTTTATCTCTGGTTGAATTCAGGATGGTAAGAGCTTGGTCAACTTCCAACGTCGGGTCACTCGACTAGATGGGGCTAAAGCTGAGAGGCACCAGAGCACTCTCAGCACACCCCAAGAAGTCCCAGACATGCTGAGCTTCTATCTTTCGTGCGACCTCCAGCTCCTCCAGTGATTTCCTGGTAGTCTTCAATTCTTTGAAGCCCTCCTTCAAAAACAGTTCGACCTCTTTTGTATGCTGCTACATCCGCTCAACCAGCTGCTTTTCTTGGTCAGCAACTTGTTTCTCTCGGAGGGTCAAACAATCCTTCCTAGCTGCCAGGTTCTTCGCCTCACATGCCACTTCACCCTCTTTGGAGGACACAACAAGCTCTCGCTTGCTGAGTTTTTCTCTCGCCTGCCACAAACACTTCTGCTCTTCTTCAGAGCAAGCTTTAAACAAATCCACGCAGAGAGCCAAATCTTTTTCTCCGCGCTCGAAGATCTCCGCATCTCTATCTTGGAGCTCCTGCTCCTTATTGGCGATTACTTCTTGGCGCTTGAGGAGCTCTTCCCTCAATTTATTCAGAGAGTCGAGGCGAGCATCAGCCAACTCATTGACAGCTCTCGCGTTGTCGAGCGCCTAGCGAGTCTTGGCATCAAGCGCTTCGATGGCAGCTTTTCTATCATTATGCAGCTCATCTATGTGCATCAGGTGTGCTCGCTCAGTCGCAAGCCAATCTCTTTCATCGGCCAGGCGGGTCTGCGTGAGCTTCGTCTTGAAGTTCAAAAGCTTCCGCCACCGCCTTAGAGCCTCGGATGTCAAGAAATGAAGAAGGAATGTCCATCTCATCGGACGCTGGTGAGACCTTGCCAATAGGTTAAATTGGTAGTTATCCTTTCTTTGATTTTTCTTTTCTCTTCATTTGGTTTTCCCCCACTTAGTTTGATTTTCCCCATAGCATATTTTGTTTTTCTTAGCAAGTTGAGAATCTTATATTCTCAACTACTATTTTTATTTCTTTAATTTTCACAAAAAATGTTGGTTTTGAAAAAAGGGTTTTATTCGAAAAACAATTTTTCTGAGCTGCAAATGTGGCATTTCACCAACGTGCTAATTTTATAGCCGTTGGGAAGCCACCTGCCAAAAGAGGGAACAGGGGGCCCATATTTCGGTGCATTCGAGCCCCCTGCTCGGCCGATATGGGGAAAGAGCCAGTTTGGCTCTCTCTCCTCCAACGACTACATTTGATCCTCTTATGACCGTTGGGGAGTGTACACTATAAATGGTGGTCGTGAGGAGCACTTCTCTTCACACTTCACCTCATTTCACACCTCCCCAAAGTCACTCTTTGCTCATATTGTTTTGCTTGCTCTTCATTGAAGCACTCTTGCTCAAATCCAACCCAAAAAGATTTCCTTTTGTTTGCATTTGTAATTTTCTCTTAAGCTCTTCAAGGGAAAATTCGTCCGGGCTATTGACGGTTCCTACGCACTACTAACAATTCATCTCTAGCAGTCGTGCCAGAAATGCTTGTTAATAGATTTTAGATTATACATATAAATCCGCAAGCGCACGGAAACTATTGATGTAGCATTTCCCCTCCAAGAGTTTTCCCAAAGGGTGTCATTTATATTCTCCGAAAGGAAGGCTAGATGGAAGTAAAGAAATCATCAAATGGAAAGGCTAGGTTGGCCTAGGTAGGGTTCTAGCAAGGATGGATAAATGATAATTGGAGTAGTGTGACACACACAAGAGCATTCTATCCTAAGGGGATAAATGGGGTAAAGAGGGACTAGGCTAAGAACTAGGTAGAGACTCCTACTATTCTTCTAATGTACATATACACAACCTAATTTAGTTACTAATGATTATGTTAATTATGAATTTTCATGCTAAGGGGATTAACACATCAGACACGGGTTTACCCCTAGCAATACTAGGATGACTCCCGCCAAGAGCCTGTGGCATAACCGAACATGGAGGATTACAAAGGACAGATAGGGTTGTCACCACCTACTGCCTACCTCTTCAATCCTTGGGTCTACGAGACATTCAATGCTACTCTTCATCCTAGCACCATGCTAGCATATTAAGTAATTACCTTAAGAGCCTAGGCACAAGCCATCCTAAGGCAATGAACTAAATCATCGTTCAACTAATGTTAATTCATAGCATAAGTGATTCATGTTAACATAATCATGTCATAGATAATTAGACTATAGTGGGGTTTGTAGTGTTTATGATGATATAATGACAATGGTATAGCATAATCATAAATACTACTCCTACCACATACATGGAATCCGCAATCAAACAAGAAACGCTTCATCAGGGTATATGAATAATAAAAGACTAAAGATAACATCTTTATTATGAATAAAGTCACAAATGCAAATAAGAGTATAAGAGCCATACCATTCCCAATTAGGAATTGGGGAGAGACTCCTTCTACTCCTCTCCTACTTGGACTATGGACTAGAGACTCTCCTCTCTACAGTCTATACTCCTCTAAACCTATGGAGAGTAGTGGATACAATGGATGAATACTCAAGTGGTGTGTGTTGAAGTGAGAGGTGAGGGGTCCTATTTATAGCTTGGAGAAGGATCGGTTTCCGCCACCAAAAGCACGCAAATCAGTCACCCATGACCTCTTCAAGCCGGGAGGAGCCAACACGTGGCATTTGACCGGACTTGGCACCACTCCCTGGTCGGCTGACTATGGAGGTCGACCGACCTGGTCTCAGCCCCGTTGGGGCTATACTTCCTCCAAGTCTCTGTCAAGTGGGTCCCATTGACTGATATAGGTGCTACACCATTGGATGGCCTTGGATAAGTCTGTTTGTGGGCCATTTGATCCATGTGGTGCCACATGTCATAGCTTGATTGGTTAGAATGATATTTTATAGGATCCATCACCCTGTTTCACTTCAGTTCTGCATAAAATCCCTGCATGCACTACTTTCTCCAAAGACAAGTGTTAATATATTAAATAGAAAGGTGATGTGTGCAAAAAATGATATTTCCTTCACATAATTGAGTTATATTAACGGGTGAAATTGGTATATAACAGCCGTCAACAGGGGGTTTTTCTTTTACTAACATCACCTCTTTCGAGTTTTTGCTTTGTTGTGTTCTTGCTTGTTGTGGTCATGAAAGGAATGAAGAGGTTGTTTGGGAAGAGGAAGGAGGCTGCAAGCTCAAGCCATGGTGGAGACTCAAGTGCACGTTCCTCCTCCATTGCTACACCAAGTCCACAGAGGAGGAGTGTATGTGAGGACACTCCCATGGGTGAGAGGAGCAACCTGCGACAGCTTCTCGACGATGACAACCTCGACATACAAAGTGAAGTTCAATATCAAGCACACAAGCTCCTCCAAGATCGTGAGCATCATACGAAAGCTTATGATCTGGATTTGATCTCAAAAATAGTCGTGGATTTCAAATTCTTTTCCATTTATCATGCACTAGGATGGGAGAATTTTGCTCACATAGAGGAGAGAAGTTCAAGCCTTCTCTCTGTGCAATTCCTTTGCACACTCAAAATAGGATTTGATGGTATTTATTTTAGATTATTTCAAAAAGAATACAACATCCTATGGAAAGAATTAAGTGAAATCATAGGCTTCCATAAACGTTGTTTTCTAGATTTAGGCACTTTGTCTAAGTTTAACAAACAAAGTTTTTGCATGAATTGACTAGTGAGGTCAGATGTAGTGCTCCATGGAACAGCAGCTTGCACAATCCTACTTTACGCTTCATGCATAGATGGGTGCTATGACTATGTTCCCTAGAGGAGATGTTAGAATAGTGCATGATGATGAGCTGAAAATTTTAATTGCTATGGTTAAAAAGATAAATGTCGCTCCAGTTATTGTCATGATGACACCAATGGTTAGATTACATTTCAAGGATAGGGTCAATTGAATGCACTTCATTGATTACCCGCATTGCTACTAGGGTAGGAGCACTAGAGTATACTTCATTTGAATACATTGAAAATGAACGAGAATTAATTAATGAAGATTATCTAGTGCAAGGACATACCCTTAGGCATGATCATGATGACTCTTTAATGTTTTATTATCTCAGCTTTGTCAATGAAATTCGGTTACCTAACCTGGATTTTCATTTGTACAAATGTCGTAGGCTAACCATTGATCTTCTTCCTATCGAGGAAGCCCGAAGAAGTAATGTCTCTGGCAGGGTAACTAGAAGCCGTGCAAGGAGAGCAGCCACTGCCATGCCTCTGACAACCTCCACAGTCCATGAGTACGAAGAGGAAGAGGACCCAACGAATGATGCACAAGGATGGACTCAACCTCCATCGTATGTGACCGAAGGACCGTCTTAGCATGGATGGTCGAATACCGCGTGGGAGCCACCCCAATCCACTTCAAGGTCTAGCAGCTTGCCTCCAACGTCCATGAGAAGATGTCATTCCTCTTTGGCTAGAAGTAATCATGACTATAGCCAAGGAATGACAGATCTCACTAGACGTATGGAAAGTCTTGAAGTGAGGACGGGAGACATCTACAACACTCTCCAAGAGCATGTCCAAGGTACCCAAGATTGGAAACAACACGTGGACGCTCAGCTCGCCAACTTCAGCTCCACACTACTACAACAACAACAAGACGTTCTCGCGGCATACTTCTGTCATCAAGGGTTCAACCCTTATCACGGAGGTGATTGAAGAACAAGATTGGGGAGGACCCCCACTTGAGGTAAATTGTATCACATTGCATATTTCTTTTCCATTCATCCACCATCCACCTTACATATAAAAAAAACTTAAAAATAAGTAGAGTAGATTTGTTTTCAAATAAAATAAAAGATGTCCGGTAAGAATGGTTTAGAATTCACATAGATGAAATGATGAATAGTTGCTCTATTTTAATTTTCCTAAGTCCCTAGTTTATAACTTACTACTCTCTAAAATATTGCTTTCATTGGCTAAAATTAACTTTGCCTTGATTTATAAATTGTGGATAGCAAAAGCATAATCCAATTCTAAGTTGTTGTAAGATATGATATAGTGATAAGGCTGCTATTCCTAGTTTGAAAGTGAAACTTTGATTTCCGGAGAAAATCTAAAAGGTTTAAATTACTCTCATTTGATTGGAAATACCTACCAAAGCCATATGATATTTTTACATTGATAGACCTTATGCATATGCTATTTGTCTTCATATTGGGCCTAGTCAAACTAATATAGAGCTATGTGAGAATTCATTCATTTCTTTTTGAATTCAAGACTTCACTTGCACATGTTATACTTATACATAGAAGTAAGCAAAATTCCATCATACCATCATCCCACAATAAAAAGAGAAACTCCATACCCTTCATGCTTAGTACTCTCTCCAAGTTTATTGCATAAAAAGGGAGCAAAAGACATGACTACAAGAAAAAGAAAAAATGCACGCTTACATCAAAATCATGAGAAAAAAAAAAGAGAGAGAAAAGTGGGCATGTTTCATCCCTGCAAATAAGAGAGTCCAAACAAATAGGAGTCATCTCAAACATCCACATCCAATTTCACTCCATCACACATGCACAAGTCTTGAATCAAATAGTTTTGAATTGATTTTCCTAAGGCTTGCTTTTTTGACTTAGCAATACTATGTGTTGTAAATATGCCTACTATATTCCCTACCAAGCTCCACATACAATCCTTATTTAGTGGTAGAATTAGTATAGGCAAAATTCCTTGGTGAGGAAATATTTCCACTACACATAGAGTGATTGAGAGAATCAATTTGAGGTACTTAAAATCTGAATTGAACTCTCCGAAATTTGAGTGGAACTTGATCTCTAGGGTATGCTTGCTCCATTTGTCGTTCTATCTTTCAATCACACATGAATAGAAGGCATAAGCCCCATAAGGACTTATGGGTAAAGTACCATGCCATTTTTTAAAATACCAGGTAGAGTATTTTGTTGTGCACATGGTACTTTTGAAAAATAGAACATTGTATCAACTCCTGCTCATCAACCTAAAGTTTTAACTTTGCTCGGGACGAGCAAAGGATAAGCTTGGGAGAGTTTGTTGACAGCTGTTATATACCAATTTCACTCGTCAATATAACTCAATTATGTGAAGGAAATATCATTTCTTGCACAAATCTGATAGGATATTGGTTCCCGATCTTTCGATGAGAATAGGAGGGTTCGATTTGTGGAGGAGAATATGTTGGCAATCCGACTACACCGTCCCCAAGACAATGCACCTTAGCGATCGGTACACCGACTCCGAAGTTGTATTGATCTTGTTGGCGCACAATCAACCAGACCATGAGGACCTTTGTTCCTACAAGCAATCGAAGAACACGCAAGAACAAGAAGAACAAGCACTTATCTGTTGAATCAATCTAAAGTGGGGTTCTGGATACAAGTAGACAAGCGATCTAGTCGACACGCGCGTGTACAAGGAAGCAGCAGAAGCTAACTTACGAATAAACAAAACCCACCAGCTAATGAGGGCGGCAGATACTATTTATTACTTCCCTAGGATCGTGAAAAACCCTAATCATGAGTCCCTAATGGACTCCAAACGATACATGGGCCATGGGCCCAATTTTGGTGATGCAGCACCATGGACAGAAAAAGTCTTGGAATTAAAATAATGATTGCGGCCGACTCCGAATAGATATGGACATGAGGTCAGATCCGTTTGAAAGTAGACTTGATAATCTTTCCAGGAAGTACGTGAACGCCAAGATCGGAGTCCGTATGATGTCGTGGTGGCCATCACAAGTTGGTGCTGTTCTGCTGTCCAAATCCCATCCGCGAGAATTTCCTTCCAATTGGCTCCTCTCCATTGTTCCTAAGCAAAACAAGAAAGCACGTCGTTCCACGGTCTAGATAAGGTGGAAATAAGGCCAAGAACAACTGCACCTCATAGTTTAGTTGACGTGCACGAGCGCGAGTGATCGGACCAGAAACCGGTAGCTGAGTTAGTGTGGATGTATCGAGGGTGTTGATGTCCTCATCATCCTCCCCTTCTTGCATTTGAGTCGTCCGCGACTCAGACTCATCTTCTCCCAAATATGGCTTCAAATCTGCAATGTTAAATGTGAGACTAACCCCAAAATTTGCAGGCAACTCGAGTTTATATGCATTATCATTAATCCTTTCTAACACTTTGAATGAACCATCAGCTCGAGGTAACAATTTAGACTTTCTCAAATTAGGAAACCTATCCTTTCGCAAATGTAACCAAACTAAATCACCAGGTTTAAAAGTGATAGGTTTCTTTCCCCTACTACCAGCAAGTTGATACTTGGCATTCATGCACTCTATATTCTTCTTAGTGGTTTCATGCAATTTTAAGATCAATTCAGCACGATGTTTAGCATCAAAATTCACTCATTCCATTGAAGGAAGAGGTAATAAATCAATAGGAGCAAGGGGTACAAATCCATAAACATTCTCAAAATGGAATTTCTTAGTACTAGAATGTAGGGAATGATTATAAGCAAACTCAACATGAGGCAAACACTCTTCCCACATTTTCATTTTTCTTTTAAACAGCCGTAAGCATGATAGAAAAGCATCTATTCACAACCTCAGTTTGACCATCAGTTTGGGAATGACAAGTAGTTGAAAATAAAAGCTTAGTCCCCAATTTTGCCCATAAAGTTCTCCAAAAATGGCAAAGAAACATAGCATCACGATCTGAAACTATTGTTTTGGCACACCATGCAACCTAAGAATCTCTCGGAAAAACAAATCAGCAACATGTGTAGCATCATCACTTTTACGATAAGGTATGAAGTGTGCCATTTTAGAAAATTTATCCACCACAACAAAGATGCTATCCCTCCCCTTCTTTGTTCTAGGCAGTCCTAAAACGAAGTCCATAGAAATGTCCTCCCAAGGCATGCTAGGAACTGGAAGAGGCATGTACAAACTATGTGGATTAAGTTGCGACTTAGCTTTTTGACATGTCATTCAGCGAGCAACGAAGCGCTCCACGTCTCGCCTCATCCTAGGCCAAAAGAAATGACCAGCAAGTATGTCCTCCGTCTTTTTCACTCCAAAGTGCCCCATGAGCCCGCCTCCATGCGCTTCCTGTAACAACAACAAACGAACGGAGCTAGCTGGAATGCATAGCTTGTTAGCTCTAAACACATACCCATCATTGAGGACAAATTTATTCAATTTTCTTCCCTCTTTACACTTCAGCAATACATTTTTGAAATCAGTATCATGTTCATATTGACCTTTAATCGTTTCCAATCCAAAAAATTTAAAGTCGAGTTGAGATAGAAGAGTATAACACCTAGATAAAGCATCAGCAATAACATTATTCTTTCCCTTTTGTGTTTAATGACATAAGGAAAAGTCTCAATAAATTCCATCCACTTAGCATGCCTACGGTTCAGTTTCTCTTGACTCCTAATATGCTTTAGTGATTCATGATCAGAATGGATAACAAATTCTTTGGGCCACAAATATTTCTGCCATGTTTCTAAAGTTCGTACAAGAGCATATAATTCCTTATCATAGGTAGAATAATTCAGAACATGCCCCTCATTTTCTCACTAAAATATGCAACAGGTTTTACTTCTTGTAACAAAACACCACCCAATCCAATCCCACTAGCATCACATTCAAACTCAAAAGTCTTAGAAAAATCAGGAAGTTGGAGAAGAGGTGCATGCGTCAACTTATCTTTCAGTATGGTAAAGGCGTTATCTTGTGTGGTGCTCCAAGAAAAAGGCACTCCCTTCTTCGTAAGGTCATTCAATGGAGCAGCAATGGTGTTGATATCCTTCACAAAGCGACGATAGAACCCAGCCAGCCCTAGAAAGCTCCACACCTGTGTGATGGTCTTTGGTACAGGCCACCCCTAAATAGCCTCTACCTTGGCTTGATCAACTTCAATTCCCTGTAGAGTAACAACATAGCCAAGGAAAGAGACTCGATCCGTGCAAAAGGTGCACTTCTCAAGATTACCAAATAATCGTGCCTCACGTAAAGCATTGAAAACAGCACGTAAGTGATCAAGATGTTCATCCATGGATTTGCTATAAGTCAATATATCATCAAAATACACAACAACAAATTTTCCAATGAATTCACGCAAAATCTCGTTCATTAATCTCATGAAAGGTGCTAGGTGCATTAGTTAACCCAAAAGGAATGACTAACCACTCATATAAACCGAACTTAGTTTTGAAAGCAGTTTCCATTCATCTCCTAGTTTCATGCGAATTTGGTGATAACCACTACGCAAATCAACTTTTGAGAACACAACAGCACCACTCAATTCATCAAGCATATCATCTAAGCATGGAATAGGATGACGATATCGAATGGTGATATTGTTGATTGCTCTACAATCCACACACATACGCCAGGATCCATCCTTTTTAGGTACTAGAATAACTGGAACAACACAAGTACTAAGAGACTCACGTACATAACCTTTGTCGAGTAGTTCTTGCACTTGGCACTGAATCTCCTTTGTTTCTTTCGAATTTTTCTTGTATGGTGCACGGTTGGGCAATGAAGCACCGGAATGAGGTCAATCTGGTGCTCAATCCCTCGAAGTGGTAGTAGTCCTGGTGGTATTTCACTTAGAAACACATCAAAATATTCCTGCAAAATGTTAGCAACAGCAGGAGGCAAAGAATGTTGCATATCGTAAAGGGAAATCAAAGCATCTTTGCATACCAAAGCATAGGCAACAGAGGTGGAAGCAAACAATTCATTAATATCAGATTTTGTAGCAAACAAGCATTTTCCCTTCAGAGATATCTCATTTTTCTTATCAAACACAGATTTGGCATTGTTATTGTTCTCAACATTAGCATGGTCCTAAGACTTAGCTTTCCTAGCTCAAGCAACATCATCTTGCACAATCTTTAGGAGACATAGGATGCAACACAATTTTTTAATCGTGGTAAAGAAAACAATACTGATTTGATCTACCATGATGCATAGAATCTCTATCAAATTGCCAAGGTCTTCCTAGCAGAATATTACAAGCTTGCATAGGCACAACATCATATTCAACAACATCCTTATATGATCCAATAGCAAAATTGATTCGCACAAGTCTAGTTACCTTTGTCTTACCGCTGTTGTTTAACCATTGAATGTAATAGGGATGTGGGTGTGGTTTGGTGCTTAGTGCCAGCTTGGTCACCATGTCACTGCTGGCCAAGTTGTTGCAGCTACCTCCATCAATGATCATGTGGCAAGATCGCTCTTTGATGACACACTTTGTTTGGAATAATGTGTGCCTTTGATTTTGTTCTGCTTTCTCCATTTGTGCACTAAGCACACGCTGCACAATGAGACTATTATAGCGCGCTGCATCTTCTGCACCAATATGCTCTTCTTGATGTTCATTGTTACCTGCATAGTCAGCTGCAAGCAAAACACATGTATCGTCATCAAAACCGCTAGCAGATGAGTACTCACCGTCATCTTTAACAATTAGAACACGTTTGCTTGGGCAGTCACGCTGCACATGGCCAAAACCCTTGCACTTGTGACATTGAATGTCTCTAGATCGTCCCGTAGATGCTATGTAAGAAGCACTCTCGGTGGGCTTTTGGGTGGTCTTTACTGCTGACCTAGTGGAAGAAGCACATGGCTTGTTGCCGGAGGAAGAAGGTGCTGCCCGACTTGGTGAAGAAGATGGCGGGGAAGCATGCCTAGTCGAAGGAGTAGTCGTGTGTGGTTGCCATGAACTAGTGTTTCCTGCAGAAATATTAGTTCTAGAGCTAGCTCATCATCCCCGCACTTCACTTTCAGCTTTACAAGCAAGATGAAACAAACGGGTAACATTATTGTAATCTTTATAAGCAAGTATGTCCTGAATTTCACAGTTTAAACCACCCAAAAATCTAGCCATAGCTGGTTCGTCATCCTCGTCTAAATTACAACGCAACATACCCATTTGTAATTCCTGAAAATACTCTTCTACACTTTTAGCTTCCTGTCTCAATTGTTGTAACTTATTTAACAGATCATGTGCATAGTAAGAAGGAACAAATCTAGCCCGCATGAGCCGTTTCAAAGCATCCCAAGTTTGTGGTATGTTATTAGGATTTTTCTTGCCATGTTCTATCCACCAAACAGAAGCAAAATCAATAAACTCACTAGTGGCTGCTTTAACTCTTGTGTTTTCAGGAAACTCATGACATGCAAATTTTTTATCAACAGAAATCTCCCGAGTAATATATGCATCAGGGTCATATTTACCATCAAAATGAGGTATCTTAAATTTGATCTTGTTAAAAGTATCATCATGATTGCGTACCTCACACCGACGATGTCCACTCATACCTTGATGGTTGAGTTGTAGCCGGCGCCGTGGCCTAGCTTCCTCATCTTCCCCAATCTTCGTATCTGCAGAATAGTCATCTTCATTGTCACGTACAATACTAGGAGCATTGCTCACCTGTCCATCCGCGGTGCGTCCACAATCCCTCTCCTCAAGGCGCTGCAGGATGGCTCCAATAGAAGTGTTCAATGTTTGAATGGAAATCTCCAACGTGCTGATTTTGGTGTTGGTGTCAATCTGCATATTTTCCAATTGACCAACGCGATCACTGGTAACACGAAAATCCTCATCAAGCGCTTCTGTGCATAGCCGCACTTGGCGTTCGAAGTGTTGTATAATTCCCCGTGTGCGAGGTGAATGCACGTCTTCGTTTGTATTTGCTCCTCCTGCCATGGTTAGTAGAAAAAAAGAACAATCCAATATGAAAGGGTAACGTTATCCCTAGCTACAAAGGTGCTAGTGGAGATAACTCGCTCACTCTCAACTTGTTCATTCAAGCTCTTACTAGTTCTTACCAAGCTCAACAAGAAGGTGATGGCAACCAGCAAGTAATGAACAACTTCAAGAGCAGGTGTCAATCTATGGCTTTAGGTGGCTGAACTAGCACAAGGAGCAAACTTTCACCACGTTAATCACAACAAGCTGAATAAATGTTCTACGATACTAATGTGCTAATCTTAGTCTAGACCGTACTAGAGACGCGAGTTGAGACACCAATGTCATCACCAAAAACACCCCAAACAACAATCTGATTTTTTTCTTTTTTTTTGTTTTTTTGTTGGGGTGGTCACCCAAACTCTCTCTAGATGGAATCAGGAGACCCTAGAACAAAATTTGCACATGCGGCTTTTGATCTTGCACTTGCCTTTTTTTTCTTCTCTAATTGCTTATGACTTTTGTGCGGCTTTTGATTTTGCACTTGCCTTTTTCTCGTTGTCAAACTCAAATTACTAATCTGACTCAAACTCGAAGTAGCAATCTGATTCGAACTCGAACTAGTAATCCAACTCAAACTCGAACTAGCAATCCGACTCAAACGTGAAGTAGCAATCTGATTTGAACTCGTAATCCGAATGAAACTCGAACTAGCAATCCGACTCAAACTCAAAGTAGCAATCTGATTCAAACTCGAACTAGTAATCCGACTCAAACTCGAACTACGAATCTGACTCGAACTAGGTGACCGAATGTGACACGAACTCAAAACTCTAGTGGTGCGAAACTAAAGACCAGTAACTTGACTCGTCGAAGCAACCATGAACTCAACAAGTCTTGGCTAAGTAGAGAAAGTAAAAGGCACAATGGTCTAGGAATAATGAAAAAAAACAGATCTGGTATTTTTTTTGGGCTTTTTCTGGACTATAGGATGATAACAGCGGAAAGAAAGTAATCGTAGCACTCTCACCGATTAACCTTGCTCTGATTACCACTTGATAGGATCTTGGTTCCCGATATTTCGATGAGAATAGGAGGGTTCGATTTTTGCAGGAGAAGACGTTGGCGATCCGATTACACCGTCCCCAAGATGATGCGCCTCAGCGATCGGTACACCGACTCCGAAGTTGTATCGATCTTGCTGGCACACAATCAACCTGACCACGAGGGCCTTTGTTCCTGCAAGCAATCGAAAAACAGGCAAGAACAAGAAGAACAAGCACTTATTTGTTGAATCAATCTAAAGTGGGGTTATGGATACAAGTAGACGGGCGATCTAGTCGACACGCACGTGTACAACGAAGCAACAGAAGCTAACTTACGAATAAACAAAACCCACCAGCTAATGAGGGCGACGACTACTATTTATTACCTCCCTAGGGTCGTGAGAAACCCTAATCACGAGTCCCTAATAGACTCCAAACGATACATGGGCCATGGGCCCAATTTTGGTGATGCAGCACCATGGACAGAAAAGGTCTTTGTATTAAAATAATGATTGTGGCCGACTCCGAATAGATATGGACATGAGGCCAGATCCGTTTGAAAGTAGACTTGATAATCTTTCCAGGAAGTACTTGAACGCCAAGATTGGAGTCCGTATGAAGTCGTGGTGGCCGTCACAAGTTGGTGCTGTTCTGCTGTCCAAATCCCGTCCACGAGAATTTCCTTCCAATTGGCTCCTCTCCATTGTTCCTAAGCAAAACAAGAAACCACGTCATTCCACGGTCTAGATAAGGTGGACATAAGGCCAAGAACGAGTGCACCCCATAGTTTAGTTGACGTGCACGAGCGCGAGTGATCAGACCAGAAACCGGTAGCTGAGTTGGTATGGATGTATCGAGGGTGTTGACATCCTCATCAACATCACCTTTCTATTTAACCTATTTTCACTTGTCCTTGGAGAAATAGTGCATGCCGGGATTTATTACAAGAAATTAGATAAAAGAGGGGGAGCAATCCTATAAAATATCATCCCAGCCAATCAAGCGCCGACATGTGGCATCACATGGATCAAATGGCCCCACAAACAGAAGTATCTCAGGCCATCCAACGGTGTATCACTCATATCAGACAATGGGACCCACCTGAAAGTCACCTCGAGGAATCGCACTGGAATTGGTCCAACTTTCTGTTCGGTCGACCTGATGGTTCGGCCAATGCCTTCCTGGCACCAAACTCGGTCAGCTTCCACGTGTCGACTCCCTGTGGTGCCCTGATCACGATGAAGACTGATTCTCGCGCTTTTGGTGGCAGGAACCAACCCTTCTCCAGCTATAAATAGGACCCTCTACCCTCACTTCACACACACACCACTTGAGTATTCATTCTATTGTATCCACTATTCTTCATAGGTTTAGAGGAGTTTAGGTTGTAGAGAGGAGAGTCTCTAGTCCATAGTCCAAATTAGGAAGGAGTAGAAGGAGTCTCTCTCTTCCCAATTCCAAATTGGTAAAGGTTTGACTCTCATATTCCTATCTGTACTTGTGACTTTGTTCTTAATAAAGATGTTATCTTTAGTCTTCTTTTATTCATATACTTGGATGAAGCGTTTCTTGTTTGATTGTGGATTCCATGTGTGTGGTAGGAGTAGTATTTATGATTATGCCATATCATTCTCATTATATCATCATAAACACTACAAACCCCCATTATAGTCTAATTAGTTATGACATGACCATGTTAATATGAATAACTTATGCTATGTTCCACCATTGGTTCAACGATGTTTAGGTTAGTCATTGTCTTAGGATGGCTTATGCCTAGGCTCCTAAGATACTTACTTAATATGCTAGCATGGTGCTAGGATAGTTAAGTAGCGTTAGATGTCTCGTAGACCCACGAATTGAAGAGCTAGGTAGTAGGTGGTGACAACCATATCTGTCCTTGTAATCCTCCACGTTCGGCTATGCCACAGTCTCATTGTGGGAGTCGTTCTAGTATTGCTAGGGGTAAACCCGTGCCCGATGTGTTGAACAACTTAGCATGAGAATTCACCATTGACATGTTCATAAGTATCTAACCTAGGCTATGTATATGTATATTAGAAGCATTGTAGGAACAACTCCCTAACTCTTAGCCTAAACCCTCTTTGACCTATTTATCCCCCTTAGAATAGAATGCTCTTGTGTGTGTCACACTACCTCACTTATCTATTACCCATCCTCACTAGAACCTTACCTAGACCAATCTACCCTTTTCATTTGATGATTGATATGCTTCCACTTAGCCTTCCTTTGGAGAAATATAAATGGCACCCTTGGGAATACTCTTAAAGGGGAAATGCTACGTCAATAGTTTTTGTGCGCTTACTAATTTATATCTGTGGTGTAAGAAACGTCAACAATGCCCCTCTGAAAAAGAACCTCTGCGGACTACTTTTTAGTAGTACCGGGGGAAGTGTCGTTGGCACACTTCGACACTCACCATTTTTGAAACATGTTTGTATAGAATTTAAATCCAACAGAGAGGGAGATTTGTTAGAGCTGGTGGACCCCCCATGTCATAGACTCATTTCCCTCCTCTGTTCTCAACCTCCTCACCATGTGACACCGCATACATGCAATGACCAGCACCTACCTGTCTGCTTGCCTATCCTAGTTTGTTCCAACTGCTATAAAAAATATTTGCATGCTATAATCCACTTATCCCCTTTCCTGAGTGAAGCAACAATGAGTTCTTCCTCCCCGTGCAGTTCTCTATTCCACCCATGTTGTTCTTCAAGTTCCTTCAATCCAGTGCGAGGCACTGGGTTTGGGTCATCGTTCTTTGTCTTTGATTCCCCAAAAACATGTTGCTAAGCTCTCTAACTCGTTTAGTACCAGCTCAAGCAGTCTCGTGGCAACCGGCGTCGAGTTTGGCGCAAACCAAGTTGTCGCCCTATTTTTCCATCTCTATTCAACCATTACAATGCCAACTCCAGCTTCCTCTCGTAGCTCCAAGGTCACCACCAGGTTGTCAACACCTCCCATAGCTTCCCCTATGCTTAGCTCAATGTTTCATCAAGTTTGCATGCAGCATTGTGAAGCTTTTCACCGGCGGCCCCCATGAATGTCAGGTTTTTGCCTCGACAATTCTTTTTCCCGTGCAATAATTCTTCAATCCTGTTAGAAGATAAGTGCAGAGATCCAATCGCACCCAACCGTAGAAATACCCATCGAGTAACGCGTTGTAATGTCGAATTTCCTAGCCAGCGGCCTAAGCACTCCATTTCACTATCGAATTCAATTTTCCAGCATGTTTCAACGGCTTTGGCATCCCCTATCATCATACCTAGGTCCCCAACATCCTTTTGGAGTTTTTTCCAAGCAAAATAGTGCACCATAGGCTACGGTCGACATGCTCAAAACCCTAGCCGCCGCCGTCGCAGTTGAACCCCCTCCTCCGGCCACTTTCGGGTGCACCGTTTATTTTATCGTGCTCAGCATCAACTTTTAAGCGGGAGACACTTGTGGTGGTGAGGAGTCGACAAGTGAAGGCAACTTTGACGGGTGCCGCCGCCAGGCGCCGCAGGCCCCCCATGGCGCATGGTTGAAGATGAGGTGGTGGGCCCCCTAGGTCAGCCCCTCATCCCCTCAATGGGGATCCCGTGTGGCTCTGCAATTTTTTGTGCCTATGCACCAGTAATTGTGTGGTCCCGTGTTGCTTGTTTCTATTGGTTATTTTAAATCCAGTGGGTCAGCCTTTAATTCGAGTTTTCCTGTTCAAAAATAATTCCAGATTTAGTTCAACCTTGGAAAATTCATATCTCCTCAAATATTTGTCCACCAATTCCAAAATAAATTGTTTTAGAGTCCTTATGGTATCTAGTTTCCAGTAGTGCACTTTTATTGATATGAACAGCCCAGAAATTTTCTCAAAGCAAAAAAGGCTTTGATCTGTTCATTTGAAAAATCCCACAATTGACCAGATTCTTCCTCATAATACCTTTGAACTGCAGTATACATTTGAGAGCCATTTGAGTTGATTTGAATGGTCAAATTGTGTTCCCAACCTATATGTACCTGAAAATTCAAAAATGTCCAGAAACATTTTCAGAAATTTTTCAAAGTTCTAAAATCAATATCTCCCTGTAGAATGCTTATAAAATTATGAAACCTATTTCGTTGGACTTCTCTTGATCTCTTCTAAACAGAAAAAAACTTTTGCACCTGTCAAAGCTCCAGATTTAAGCTAAAAATTCAAAGAATCTTAATCACGTATGGAATTTTGTAGAGCACATTATTTAGTTGTCATAGCTGAAACTTTTCTAGTTGATTCTCCATGCCTATAGGAAGTCACTGTAAAATTCACAGGTCCATTGGATCTGTTAAACCTTCAGAATTTAGAATCATATTCTTAAGTCCAACACATTGTTCATTTCACTTCATATCCACATTATCCTATGTTTCATTTTTGTTCCTCCTCTATTGTTTCCTGTATACAACAGAGGTCCTCCTGTAGTACTTGTACAGCATGGTGCTCTCCTCTTGTCATTCATATGATGTTCCTCCTTACTACACTATATGCCCAAAGTAATACATACACCATTTTATATCCATTCCACTACAGGAAACACGAAAATAAACGACAACCAAAATAATTGACGACGGTACCGTCGTCAATTTCAATTAATTAATTGATGACGGCTAGATCCAACCATCATCAATTAGGCCATAATTGACGATGGTGGCCCTAGAACCGTCGTCTATTAATTAAGGACGACGATTTATATGTTGTTTTCATATGCCTGTGTGGGCTGGCCTTGAAGCCAGGACATCATTTCTGTTTTTTTAATGCAAACCTTATAGACGACGGTTTCCTTCTGGCCGTCGTCTATAAGTGGCTTATAGATGATGATTTCCTTATGGTGGTCATCTATAAGAGGATTATAGACGACAGTTTCCTTGTGGCCGTCGTCTATAAGTATCCTTATAGACCACGATTTTCGACGACCGTCGTCTATAAGGCTCCCTTGCTGCCACGTGGTGTAATTACCTTATAGACGACGGCTGGACGTGACCATCGTCAATTCTGTTATGGAAGACGATAATCATAGTCTATAACCTTATAGATGACAAATAATCATAGACGGCCGAAAAACATCGTCTATAAGCTTTCACCGTCATTTATAACCTATAGACGACGGTATGGTCCTTATAGATGACGGTTTCTGGCCTTGTCTATTATCGCGATTCCAGTAGTGTTCCTATTATGTTTCCACTTTGATTTGTCTGTTGCTGTACACCACAGAGGACAACACTTATACACCATTTAGCTTCATCTTTCTTGAGTTTATGCAACCTCGTTTAATAATTTGCTAAGTTGTCTCTTCTTATATGCATATTCATTTTGATAGTGAATACTATGGAGGCGACCGACAAGGAGTCCAACTCGGAGGCGATTTCCATATCGAAGCTGTCATGGTGAATTCTCCAAAGGAAGAACAAGCAACTGGTTTATTAACATTTTCTAGTCGCAACCTAAGGTAAGCCCCAATTTGCATTTAAGTCGTTTCTAAAGTTTTTCTTTTATAACTATGTTGACTAGTATATGAATTGTGCATTAGGTCTATTATGTTTGAATACTTCAAATGTATGACCCACAACTCCATGGAGTATATGGGTAGGTTTATAGCTCAATGCGTAGAATCGCCATGCTAGTGTTGTAGGGAATTTGGTAGAAGTCAAGTAGTTGGAATCTAACCACGAGATAGCGATATTATCACCCCGAGATTGAATATTCTTGAGAATGGTTTATAAACTGAATATGAGACTGGGTGGCAGGATAGGATGCAGTGAGATGTGGTCTCGCGTGCGTAGCCCTGCATGTGTGGGTTAACGACTGATCCGTATGCCGCCCTGTTGAGCAAGTTTGAACATTACCGGAGTCATATTGGATGTATGGGGTCTAGGAAACTGATGTACCTTGAGAAACCGTTGTTGAAACTTTTTCTATCTCCTTAGTCTTTCGGCCGCAGCACAGTAGATGGAAACTCATTCATGACATGTTCACAGTTGAAAGGTGCATCATGAGTGGGAATACTGTCATAGTCGATCGAATCATTTCGACTTGGGTGGAACTTGGGAAAGATTACCGAGTATCCTTGGAGTGCACCTACATGACTTCCAATACGGGCGTGTGTGTCGTGTATTCTGGGTATCTTTGATTCGAATCACCGTCCCTCGCAGTTATATGAGTACCACTTGTTCACTAAGTTGTGACGTAATAATAAAGAATAGTTGGAATATTATGAATCTGCTTCCATGATTATTATTGTATTACAACTTGTATGGATTAGAAATAGCAAAATTAAGTTTACATTTGCCAAACATTTAACTTGAATGAAGCTTATGCAGCCTTGAGCATGTAACATCAGGGATGAAGTGTCTCTTGTATGATTGTGGAGTACGTGATGTGCCATGCTCAGATAGTGCCATTTGCTACTCTAAAACTGAGCCAAGGATTTACTAATCAGCGAGTTCATTATGCAAATTCAGCTTTCCTATATTATAAGTCTCAAGCATGTAGAGTTCCATATTTAGTGGAGACGGATAAGTCTTGTTGAGCCTTCGTGCTTACGGTTGCTTTATATGTGGTTTTGTAGGTTTACTTATGTTGTTGTTGTTATGAATTGTCCATTAGACATCGAGCCATCGAGATGTATCTCTCATGTGATACCACACTGCTATATTATGATCTTCGTGTTGTTAGTGAGAAGCGTCCGCGGGTATGGACGACTTCTCTTGTGCTTAGATAGGTTGAGAGTGTGAGTATGTACTTTCCGCTGCTTGTGTACTGCTGTTGTACACTATCTTGTAAACAATATCTTATTATGAAATGAAAAATTTGTATCTTTACTATATCTTCTCGGGTGTGCTGTTGGGTGCCGCATCGCACAGCACCACCCAATGTGATTCCTGGAATGTCGGGACCATGGGTCCTCACAAAGATGATACAATCATGATGATGGAGAATTTGGGAGACTTGTTCCCCTAGCATTCACAATCATATTGATTGATCTCTTAGTGTCTGTGAGTTTTTTGAATGCAATATTGTGTGTCAACATTGTTGTCCACACTCACATATTTATATTTACTCATGGGACGCGAGAGGGAGCCTTCCAACCTTTGGGAATGGTTATGTCCCTTGATTAGAGACACAACCATTCATTGGAAGTTGTCTCTTTAATTAGACACATGCCAAATATATTTTATTAGAGTTCACATACTAACATTCTCTCTCTTGAACTTGAATCCTCAAAACTTATGTAACTAATACTAAACTTAGTGGCAATCTCTTCATACTCGATATATAGCGCACGACGCATCAAAACAATCATTTACATACTGCTTGACTCAAAGACCACAATACAGCTTGCCCTTAGAAATAACCTTATAGTTAGTCTTGGCCCCTTAGTACCAGGAAATCTTAGGCTCTTCCTTAAAACCGTGCGTGCTATGTGTTCACTGAACACATCGGGTGGAAGTCCTTTCGTTAGCGGATTCGCAATCATTTTTCACTTGATACTTATTTTTTCAATAGTCATTACTTAATATGATCCTGGATTTACTCCTTTGCAACGGGTAACATATGCCGACGTGTTTGGCAGTAGATCTGACTTGTTGCCTCAGGAGTACAAACAACTTATGTGGTCTAATATTGTCAACAACTCTCAATCTAGATTTTTTATTGTGTCTCTTTGGTGGTCTCATTCATAATACATATTAGGTATGCATCACACATGATGTAGTGACTCAAGATAGGAGCTTTTTCACAATAAAGCTCCAATCTGTGAGTGTTAATTACTTATGTGAATTTACTACACATCTCGCAGAAACAGAGTCTTAGTGGATCATTGCCCCAATAGCTTATTCTTATACCTAACTTATCTGGAGGCCTTAATACATGCAAATTTGCAAGTAATATCACCAATCCAGCCATTTGATTTGGACTTACCGTGAGGAACTGTCCAAGTTGAATCAATGTTAGATGCAAACGCGAGCTACAAGTGCGACCAACTTAAAATCCAACTCCGGTAGTCCCCCGATATGCTTTTAATCATCCTAGGATCACAGCATATCGGTCCACAACATTGCACACGTCACAAGCACACAAATAAACCACAAATTCAGGAATATTACAGGTTTAAAGTGTGCATACAAGTAGTGACAAGTTTCTGAAATTTTATACGAAACAGTGAGCAATGTTGCATTGAAGTTTCCTAAGCTTTTGGGATAACATTGTCCATAAAGGGTTCGGATTCAGATTCGAGACAGCAAAACTAAAGAAGCCCTATGCAGCGAAAGTCAATGTTTTAAAACAACAAAAGTCCAGTGGTGCCTGCCCACAACACCACGGCGATGTCAAGTAAAAATCAGCATTTTACTCCTCCCCATCGCCGACTCGACAGTAAAGAAGTAACCAAACACCAAATGGTACTCACCTGCAAAACTTCAACATAACAAACATGAGTACAAAGGTACTCACAAGACTTACACATATCGTATATATAGCTCGACTTCAAGGAGTATTAATATGGCAATGGCAGGGGTGTAATGCATAGTCAAAGACATATTTTGCAAAAAGCAAAAATTATTAATGTTATAAGCATATAAGCATTAAGCAAAAAGACTCATGGGCGACTCACATATACATCCCAACCCACTGCAGCAAGTAAACATTTGAAACCATGTGTGGAACAACACACATTTTAGCTTAATAACAACAATCATACACTCCCATTTCCATTGATTGTGATGCTTCAATCACTACGATGAAGCTCAATGAACACTAAGCTTCACCATGACCAAGACCGCGGCGATTCGAACCAATTATACACCCTGCAGGGGAGTCCCAATGTACCCACACGACTCGAGGACCATACAACTCATGCGACCCACTAAAGCCACATAAGGGGTACTCATATCAACCTTTTTCACACCCGTTCCCGCATGGTTGGTCAATCTTACCACAAGGAGTACTATGGTCCTGCAGACCAATAGTCACTCGTGCGTGTCAAACAAGTAATGAAGTCATGGTCCAAACACCAGTACAATGTGAGATATTCAGCTTGTCATACCATTATTTTCGGCATGTGGTTAGAACAGAAAGTGCTTAGGACAACGAGAACAATGCACTGTCCTTACTAACCAAGAGGGGCCACATCCTAGTCCCCTCTCAATCCACAAGTTCATCCAAGTACATTAAGTCCTAACTCGCGAATGGTGGTGACCTTGCCACCAATTCGACTTCTACCGGTCTAAACAGGGCTAAGCATGACACTTTGCAAATTAAAAAAAAATCAACCTAATTTGTCCCATGACCTAACTCAACAAGGATTGGATATAATCAAGACTCACCATGTCCTACACCTAGTGCCCAACAATGCATATACAATAATACTAATTTTTTTAAGTTGAAATAGGAATTTAAATTTACATGAACTACGCTAATTAATAAATGAAGACTTCTAAAAACTTCACAATAAAAGAGACAATGTGAGTGTACGGTTACACTTAAGCAAATAGTTATTGAATAGAAAATTTCCAAATATAATCAAGATTTCAAAGCCAAATGCGGAAGCAAATACAAAATGCAGATATAATTCAATGCCAATGTAAAAGCCCAGCAGAAACCAAGTAATCCATTTAGCTTTAGAAGTTTATTTAAAGAGAGGTGAATACTTTAAGCTCAATAATAGGGTTACTGAAAGGAAGCCCTATAGTGGGAAGCTAAAATTCCAATTGTAATTCCAAATCCACTTTTGTCAAAAACTACAATTCTGAGTTCACTAATAAGTTTCTTATGTACAATTCCTTGCTGCAAGTAAATAGAGGAAGATAAAAAATATAATTAAGTGTAATATAGGGATTTAATTAATCAAGTCATAAGAGGGGAATTCAAATTTCAAATTCTAAATCCATATTCTAAATAGTCAAAACTTAGATTTAATTTCACTAATGTATTCTCCATATTTCATTTAGCAACTGTGCAAAATTCTACTATTTTTAGAGTCCAATTGTTAGGTGAAATTGAATTGAAAGAAAAGGAAAAAAGGAGAATGGAGGGCCCCACATGTCAGCCTCACCAAAGTTGAATCGCCTCTGTTCTTTCCGTTACAGAGCGCCACCTCAATTGTTTGCATGTCCAGCACATGCCTAGCGCCGGGGGTGAATCCAGCGGCCGTTTTCCCTCCTTCTCACCTCCTTGAGATCTTTTCTTTCTCACATGAGCTGAGCTGCAGGTTTGCTTCACTCCACGAACGAGCTCGCCTCTGTTTTCTTCCGCCGTCGAGCTCTCAGCTGGACCACGGTGCCCGGTGCGTGGGGACATCTCCTTGCTCCACCAAGCTCACAGACAGCCGCGCGAGCTCCTCCACTTCCTCCCTGACCCGAGCAAAGGACACCTTCATCCATCGTTGTGCCGCACCGAGGCAATACGTATCCTTAGTTTAAAATTTCGGCGACGCCATCGTCTCACCGTTGCCTAACATTTCCGCTGTGATTTTCATCAAACCAATGCATCTAGAAGGTTGTAATATATGTGGCTTGCTTCTCCTCAAGTAGAGTGCTGTGCTAGAGAGTATCCAAGCCAGATTTGACGTTTTCCCCATGGCGGTTTTAAAGAATCGCAGCAAGTCACCGTCGAAATTAGCTTTCGATACAATATCATGCTTGCCTCCAATTGAAACATAGATTCTAGAACCCCTAGAACATGCCCTCAAGCAGGAAGATTTGGAATCGGTTCAGCTGTTATGCCGAATGTTGGTTTTCCCCCAACCGCGTCATTTGACCTAGGTCACCATCGATGTCCTTGTTGCCGCCACTTTTCGGGCAGTTGAAGTTTCGATTCGAGTTCCCATCGCACAAGGGTGCTCGAGGGTCTAAATCTGAGTTGAATAGACTACTCCCGTAGCAGTTCCCCCATGGCCGTCAAGCTCACCGCCATCTCCGTCGTTGCCGGCGCTGTTCCGGTCGTCACAATGTGGCGTTGCGTTGCCCTACGCGCGTTCCAGGATGCCCAACAGGAATTTCCGTCTATCATCGTGATATGGTGTGGGAATGGTCGAGCGCCGCTGTGGCTCTATTGACCGTTAGGAATTGGGGACTGGTTGAAGAAGAACTTGTTGAGTGGACCCCACCTATCAGCTGCAGCACCCCATTCCTTCTTTGGATCGGTTGTGGCTCGGATCATGTGTGGCCATGTGACAGAATTTTGTGGCCTTGGTGATTGTCGGTACCCGGCATAGCGGGTACCCTCGCACACAAGCTAGAGCCGCCTAGGTGTCCTGCCTTCTAGCAGAGGCAGGACCCGAGGGTGCCACATGTTCAGAAGGCCCGGACCCATCTGCCTCAGATGCGGGGTCCCGGGTACCCGCAAGAGACCCCGAAGAAGAGTTCAGCTCCCCCTTAGAGACGAGCTCCCAAGCAGCCATGTGTCCAGCGGGTAAGGATCCCTCTCTCCCGTGAGATAGGGTTCCGGTGCTGCCACGTGGTCCGAGACATCAGACAGGCCACCTCCCGTATAAGCGGGCTCTAGTGCTGTCATGTATCCCGCAGCCCTAGAGTCCCCGCACTACTCAGAAACGGGCTCCGGAGCTACCACGTGGTCCGTAAGACGGGACCCGACCTCCTCCGCGGAGGTGAGCTCCCGAGCTGCCACCTGGTCCGAAAGACGGCACCCGACTTCCTCCGTGGAGGTGAGCTCCCGAGCTACCACGTAGTCCAGCCACTTGCCCGGGACGGAGAGTTGCGGGACTTAAGAGGGCGGTGTGCCTTGTCTCTGTCAAGGATTAAAGATACGCGGCTTCCTCAGACGCATGGCGCGGTGCATGCCTAATGTCAGATACCGCTATGACCAATCGCATCGCAGTGAATACGCCGCAAGCCTATCCCACTCTGCCAAGTCGGTAGCTTACGGCGATAGAGACAGTTGGACGGGACATCTCCTACCATTATCAGCAACAACGTATGGGCTACTGACGATGTAGGCGGCAAGACAGCTAGTCTTCAAAGCCATGGTCAGAGGAAGCTTATGCGAGAAGCCTTAGATCTTTAGGATAAGATCACCCTGGGACCACCTGTCGGGCCCCAGACCCCACTTGTAAGGTGTCCGGCCTTGTCTATAAAAGGACTGGACCGCCACCGTTACAAAGGACCAGAATCCAATCCCTGATACACACATGCATTCACACACACTAGCAATACAATCTACTAAGGAGTAGGGTGTTACGCTCCTTGCGGCCCGAACCACGTAAAAACCACCGTCTCACATACACTCTCATACGCGCGAACACTTGATTGAGGCCTAAGCCTTGCCGAACAAGAACATTCGCGGGTTGCTCCTTAGCAGATCTCGGGGAAGTGTCGCATTAACACTTCGACATTAGGCGCATTAGGTAGGGGGTTTTTCCCTCAAAAAAGTGATAGCGCTTTCACCACCATGGTGTTTATCAGGCCCGTGGAAGGCGGTTTACGCGGCCATCGTCCGGTGACCAGATCCGTCGTTTGAGCGGTGCTCTCTGGTCCGTCATGCCCCCGTGCAGTTACAGCTAGCCAGGACAGCGCATCGGGACACATCATGGCCCAGTCGGCTCCCCCCGGCGCCGCCCGCAGCAAGCTCGGAGAGCGCGCTGGCAGCGGCCAAGGCTCTTCTCAACAACCCACCGTCGTTGAATGCTTCCCAGGGAGTGGCTCAGCAGTGGGTCCAAGATATCGACCACTTCGTCGTCACGACCATCAACACCCCCAAAAGGGGAAGGCGTCACGTATCGCTGTCACGCACGCCGTCCATCGACCGTCGCACCGCCAACTCCCACTCCTCCATGCTTATGAGCGTTGGTCGACTCCCCACGAAGGACCTGAGGGCTCAGCTTGACCGTCGTCAAGCTCACATGGACGGTCGAGTCATCATCGAGCGGCAGCGAGAGAGACAGCGCAACCTCGATGTCGAATATGGCCCCCAATGCCCTGTTCATGAGGCGTCCTCCGTCCAAGGTGCACCGCAGGTAAACCCTCCGCCACCTAACCAGGAGTATATCGGCTCGACAGCCCCCTGAAGTATTCGGTGCAGCAGGACATGCAGCAGCAGTACTTGGCGCAGCCAGTACCGCTGCAGCAACACATGGCACAACCGGTGCCACCAACCGCATGTCCCGCAGGCGTCGCACATTGTGCAGCAGACCCCCCTGGGGTATGCTACCCCGTATGCCTCTTCGGCGAAGCCCGTCGGAGGCTATGTGGCCTTGGCTTCGTACCTACGCATCATGACGTGCCTGCGCAAGTTCCGGCCACATCTGCCAGAGAAGTTTGACGAAAGTGTCAACCCGATCGAGTTCCTGCAGATCTACACAACGACGCTCCTTGCTGCAGGAGTGGATGAGCCCATCTTGGCAAACTACTTCTCGGTCGCCCTGATCGGATCGGCCCGTTCGTGGCTGATGAACCTCCCCGAGGGGTCTACAACCTCTTGGGATGAGCTATGCCGACAGTTCACGGCAAACTTCGACAACTCCTACATGCGTCCCAGCACCAAGCTCGACCTCCACGCCGTGCGATTTCTACCCAAGGAGACGCTGCGATCATTCATCCAGCGTTTCTCCCAGGTACGCAACTCCATCCCCAACATCTCGAGTGCCTCTGTCATAGTGGCATTCCGCCAGGGAGTGTGTGACTGCAAGATGCTCGAGAAGTTAGCCACACACAACGTGCAAGACGTCTCCGAACTGTTCTCTATCACCGACCGTTGCGCCAGGGCGGCAGAATTCCACGATTGGCATGCTCAGCCCGCCCCCAGGACGGGTGGGGCCGACCAGACCGAAGAAGGAGCCATTACCCCTGGTAGCGGCAAAAAGAAGAATAAGAATCATAGTGGTAGCAAGAACAAGCCGCTGCATGGGTCCCCTATCGCGGCAGCAGCCGCGATCGGTGGTGGCAAACCCCCATGCCCCGAGAAGCGCCTGCATCAGCCACCTGACACTAACGATGGTGTCGAGGCCTGTACGGTGCACAAGACTCGCAGCCACACCGCGAGCGAGGGACAGGAGATCAAGAGATGCGCCGAACACTACCAAGAGCAGGCGCAGCAGCGTCCGGACGGCGCCCCCTTCCGTCAGCGGGAGGGCAAGCAGAAGGTCGACCCCAAGGTCGACGATGATGAAGAGATAGAGTACCAGAAGCAAGAGCGGGTTGTCAAAGTGGTCCACCAAGACGAGGACTTCGATGCCAGCACAACCACGAGCGTCACAAGACACTCCACGTCATCTTCAGAGGGTCTTGGGATCCCGCGTCCCGGAACACGGTCAAGACCCTTCGTCATGCAGTGGCTTCTATAGCCCTTGCCCCCACTTCGGCACTGCATCACTGGTGGAAGGAGACGCCGATCAGTTTCGACGCCTGTGACTGCCCCAAAAACATGGCCGGAGCAGGGATTATACCTCTCCTGGTCACCCCCACCATTGCCAACGTCAAGCTCCACTATGTTTTGATAGATGGCGGGGCCGACCTCAACCTCATAAACTGTGCAGCCTTCGAGTAGTTGCAGATCCCGGTGTCCAAGCTCACCCCCTTGAGCCCATTCTCGGGGTTGGGACCAGGGAGCATCATCCCATACGGCAACATCCATCTCCGGGTGACCTTCGGGACACCCAACAACTACAGTACGGAGAGCGTCCTCTTCGACGTCGCAGATGTCAGCCTCCCCTTCAACGCCATTATCGGCAGGCCCGCCCTGTACTGATTCATGTTCGTAGCCCACTACGACTACCTTGTTCTAAAGACGCCAACCCCCTCCTGCGTCCTCAGGATCCGCGGAGACCGCACTGTTGTGGTGTTAGCCTTAGAGCAGCTCCAAGCCCTCACAGCAGACCCAACATCTGTCCCGGGCGGTGCTGGTTCAAGTCAGCCTCCGCCGAGCTCGCGTCAACGCGGAGCACGCGTTGCACCCCTATTGTAGTCTTTCAGTAGCACCGACGCCCCCGTCAAAGCTGCCGAGCTCAGTCCAGGCTCTACTTAGATCACACGCAAGGCGGGTGGCCAAGGCAGGAAGTAGAGACGCTCGCTCATTACACCTCTAGTAGCTGTAGACAATGAGGTTGCCCCACAACCACCACAGCTGCGATTGGAGCGTTGGGCACCCCTATTGTAAATACTAGCTTAGTAGGGCAGTGTAAAGGTTTTCATAGGACCTAGGAGTAGCATTAAGAACAACCGAGCTCCGGGAGGGTCAGGTCCAGAGTGTGCAGTCAGCTTGGCTTGGTCCCGAATCCTCAGCCTGTACACCCTACCTCCCTCATCATCCAGAAGCAAGTCGTTGTCCTCTTTTGTAAAAAGATTGTCTCCTCCCATGAACGTCGATAAAAAAATCACTGTATTACCATGTTTTCTTAAAAACATTGTTCATTTAATTACGTGTTAATTTTATGATCATTCCATGCTAGACTCGTTTATTGTATATTACCTTTATATGAACGGTTGTGCGCTCTGTAACTCACCCATGCTAGAGTCGTGCATTCCTACTACAGGCGGGTTCGCTTGAGGTACCTTCAATGTGTGAGGGGTTCTTCTGGCTGCTCTCGTCATTGGGGTCTCGTGGCGCCAGAAAGCTCCCCAAGAAATGCATGCGCCGAGCAGGAGGTCTATGGGGTGTAAACTGCTTAGCTTGATCCTGTACCCTAAGCATACACACCTTGCCTCCCAGCGCTACGGCCGAGTACTGGGGCCAGAAAGCTCTACCGTGAGGACGGCGAGAGCCGGACCCCGGAGCACCAACGCATCGAATTACCCAAGCTCCGTGTGTTAGTACAGAACAGTTAAGACATGACAGAGCTAAGGGAGAGGAACAGGTAAACTGGCGAGCAGACTAGTCCCCCCTTTTTTATCATGTGTGCAGGACAGCAACTCCAGCACCTCCCAAGGGGCCCGCCTTCAACGTCTCAGCACGTCAACGACAGAAATAAGCGCGAATAAGTGAGTAAACTCTCCTGCCTCGCTCTTGTTGCTAACAGGGTTCTATTGTGATAACCTATACACCAGGGGCCTGCTGTTGACGTATCTACGAAGATGGTGGACGACGCAGAAGCATCCAGCTCCTTGCTCTTCCCAAGGGGCCGGTCGTCGACGTCTCTATGACAATGGTGGGCGAAGCTGGAGGACCCAACTCCGACACCTCCCAAGGGGCCTGCCGTCGATGTCTCTATGACGATGGTGGGCGAATCCGGAGCAGCCAGCTCCGGCACCTCCCAAGGACTCGCCGTCGACGACTTTATAATGATGGTGGGCGACGCCGGAGCAGCTAGCTCCAACACCTCCCAAGGGGCCTGCCGTCGACGTCTTTACAATGATGGTGGGCGATGCCGGAGCAGCCCCCTCCAGCACCTCCCAAGGGGCCCGTCATCGACGTCTTTACAACAATGGTGGGCGACGCCGTAGCAACCAGCTCCAGCACCTCCCAAGGGGCTTGCCTCGATGTCTCAGCACATCAACGACAGCAACAAGCGCGGATAAGTGAGTAAACTCTCCTGCCTCGCTCTTATTGCTAATAGGGTTCTCTTGTGATAGTCTGTACACGAGGGGCCTGTCGTCGACATATCTACGAAGATGGTGGGCGACGCCGGAGCAGCCCGCTCCGGCACCTTCCAAGGGCCCTGCCGTCGACATCTTTATAATGATGGTAAGTGACGCCGAAGTAGCCAGCTCTGGCACCTCCCAAGGGGCCCGCTGTCGACGTCTCAGCACGTCAACGATAGCAACAAGCGCGGATAAGTGAGTAAACTCTCCTGCCTAGCTCTTGTTGCTAACAGGGTTCTCTTGTGATAGCCTGTACACCAGGGGCCTACCGTCGACGTATCTTTGAAGATGGTGGACGACGCAGGAGCATCCAACTCTAGCAATTCCCAAGGGGTGTGTCGTGAACGTCTCTACGACGATGGTGGGTGACGCCGGAGCAGCCAGCTTTGGCACCTCCCAAGGGGCCTGCCGTTGACGTCTCTACGACGATTGTGGGCGACGTCGGAGCAGCCAGCTCCAGCACCTCCCAAGGGGCCCGTCGTCGACGTCTTTACAATTGTCGGTACCCGGCATATCGGGTACCATCGCGCACAAGCTAGAGCTGCCTAGGTACCCTGCCTTGCGCAGAGGAAGGCTCTAAGGGCACCACGTGTTCAGAAGACCCGGACCCGTCAGCCTCAGATACAGGGTCTGGGGTACCTGCAAGAGACCCTGAGGAAGAGTTCAGCTCCCCCTCAAAGACAAAGTCCCAAGCAGCCATGTGTCCAGTCGGGAAGGATCCCTCTCCCCCGTGAGACAAGGCTCCCGAGCTGCCACGTGGTCCGAGACATCAGACGGGCCACCTCCTGTAAAGGCGAGCTCCAGCGCTGCCATGTGTCCCCCAAGGTGGGACCTAACCCCCTCCGCGGAGGAGAGATCCCGAGCTTCCACGTGGACTGCAAGACAAGACCTGACCCCCTCTGCGGAGGTGAGCTCCCGAGCTGCCACGTGGTCCAGCCACTTGCCCTGGACGGAGGGACGCGGGATTTAAAAGGGCGGTGCGCCTTGTCCCTGTCAAGGATTGAAGATACGCGGCTTCCCCAAATGCATGGCGCGGCGCACGCCTAATGTCAGGTACCGCTACGACCAATCGCATCGCAATGAAGATGCTGCAGGCCTATCCCACGCCGCCAAGTGGGTAGCTTCCGGCGACACAGACAGTTGGACGGGACATCCCCTGCCATTGTCAGCAACGACGCATGGGCTACTAACGACTCAGGCGGAAAGATGGCGAGTCTTCAAGTCTACAGTTAGAACGAGCTTACGCGAGAAGCCTTAGATCTTTAGGATAAGATCGCCCCGGGACCACCTGTCGGGCCCTGGGCCCCACTTGTAAGGCATCCGGCCTTAGCTATAAAAGGCTCAGACCGCCACCGTTACAAAGGACCCAACATCCAACATTACACTCGCGCATACACACACACTAGAAATACTATCCACCGTGGAGTAGGGTGTTATGCTCCTTGCGACCCGAACCACGTAAAATCCACCGTATCATACTCTCTCACACGCCCGTACACTTGATTGAGGCCTAAGACCCGCCGAACAAGAACCTCCGCAGGCTGCTCCTTGGCAGATCCTGGGGAAGTGTCGTATTAACACTTTGACATTTGGCATGCCAGGTAGGGGCTTTTTTCCTCAAAAAAGTGGTAGCGCTTTCACCTCCATGGTGTTCATCAGGCCCGTGGAAGGCGGTTTCCGCAGCCCATCGTACGGTGACCAGATCCATCGCTCGAGTGGTGCTCTCTAGTCCATCACATCCCCGTGCAGGTACGGCTAGCAAGAACAGCGCGTCGGGACACATCTTGGGCCCAGTTGGCTCCCCCGGCGCCACCCACAGCAAGCCCGGAGAGCGCACTAGCAGCGGCCAGGGCTCTTCTTCACCACCCACCGTTGCTGAACGCTTCCCAGGGGGCGACTCAGTGTTGACGGCTGTTATATACCAATTTCATCCATCAATTTAACTTAATTATGTGAAGGATTTGTCATTTCTTGCACACATCACCTTTCTATCTAACCCAATTCCACTTGGACTTGGAGAAATATGTGTATGCAACATTTTATGCTGAAATGAGGAAATGTAGAGGGATCAATCCTATAAAATATCATCCCAACCAATCAGGCAACGACATGTGGCATCCCATGGATCAAATGACCCACAAGCAGAAGTATCCGAGGAGATCCAACGGTGTATCACCCATATACATCAATGGGACCCACGTGGCAGCCACCTGGACCAGGTCGGCCGAACCAGGGGGTCGGCTGACCTGGTCTCTGCACCAAACTCGGTCAGCCTCCACGTGTTGGCTCCTTCCGGCTTCCTGGAGTCAATGGTGACTGATTCGCGTGCTTTTGATGGCGGAAACCGACCTCAACACTAGTATAAATAGGACCCCCTACCCCTCACTTCAACACACACCACTTGAGCTTCATCTCTATTGTATACACTATCATCCATAGTCTTAAAGGAGTTAGGTTGTAGAGAGTAGAGTCTCTAGTCCCAAGTCTAAATTGGGAAAGGGGTAAGGAGTCCCTCTCTTCCCAATCCTACATTGGGAAAGGTATGGCTCATGTATTCTTTCTTGTATTTGTGACTTTATGCATAATAAAGATAGTATCTTTAGTCTCTACTTATACATATACTTGGGTAAAGCATTTCTTGTTTGATTGTGGAGTCCATGTATGTGGAAGGTATAGGTTCTATGACTGTTTCATCATGAACATATCTCATTATCATAGAACCTATAGACCCCCACTATAGTCTAGTTAATTATAACATAACTAGGTTAGTATGGATAATTATATTGTGTATCAACATTGGTTCAATGATGATTCAATTCATTGCCCTATGATGGATTGTGCTAGGCTCTTAAGGTAATTACTTAATATGCTAGCATGGTGCTAGGATAGCTAAGTAGCATTGAATGTCTCGTAGACCCACAGATTGAAGAGGTAGGCAGTAGGTGGTGACAGTCCTATCTGTCCCTTGTAATCCTCCACGTTCGGCTATGCCACAGGCTCTTGGCAGGAGTCGCCCTAGTATTGCTAGGGGTAAGCCATGCCCGATGTGTTGAACCACATAGCATAAGTATTCACTATTGATCTAGCTTATGAATAATTAGTTTAGACTATGTATATGTACAATAGAGCATAGTAGGAGTACCTCCATAACTCTCAACCTTAACTAACCTCTAGGATCCTCTTACCCCCTTAGACTTGAAAGCTTTTGTGTGTGTCACACTACCTCCACTATTATTTTATCCATCCTTACTAGATTCTTACCTAAACCTTTCTACCCCTTTCCACTTGATGATTGTTATATCTCTTCCATGCCTTCCTTTGGGATCAAATAAATGACACACTTGGGAATACTCTAAAGGGGGAAATGCTACAATGATATCTCCGTGCGCTTGCTGGAATTCACTCTGTGATCCAATAGAACCGTTAACAAGCATTTCTGACACATCAGTTGGAGATGTTTAGTTAATGGTGCATAAGTAATACCAACAAGCATTTCTGGCACCGTTGTCGGGGATGATTTGTTAGTATATCATAGGAGCCATCAACAAGCATTTTTGGCGCCGTTGCCGGGGAAGGCAAATAGATATATAACATGACTAAGTGAATAGGATAGAATCGAGGGTAGGATTTTAGTAGGATAACAATTCTTTGTTTTCGCATTTATTTTAAATGTGAAAATAGGGTAGTGTATGTCTGGTTTCCGCCTGCCGGAAAACTTTGTTGAAGATCCCGAATCTCTTCTGAGAGACCGACCCCGTGTCGTTACTCCTCAGAAGATTCGAGCGGCAAAGCAAGCCAGCATTTTTGCACCAACAATCCAAACGCTAATGGCCCAGAAGACCCTTCGTGAGTTCTCAACTCCCTCTGCTAACAATGTGCCTATTGGGCCCACTGTTAACACGGGAGATGTGAACTTCGAGATCAAAACTGGCCTTATCACTATGGTGCAAGCCAACCCATTTTGTGGGAAGGCTAACGAGGATGCAAGTGCTCACCTGCAACAATTCCTTGAGATTTGCAGCACTTTTAAGATCAAGGGCGTGTCTCTGGATGCGGTCCGGCTGAGATTGTTCCCGTTCTCTCTCCTTGGGAGAGCAAAACAGTGGCTTTACGCAAACTGAAGTGTTGTAGACACTTGGGAGAAGTGTTCTACGATATTCCTCGCCAAATTCTTCCCGTTGGGCAAAACCAATGCCCTACGTGGAAGAATTTCTAGCTTTCAGCAAGAGCCCAAGGAATCTATTCCTGAGGCATGCGAAAGGCTTCAGGAGTACATCCTAGCCTGTCCCCACCATGTGATGGATGACTGGCTCCTTATTCAAATTTTTTATAACTGGCTGATCCCATCAGCTCGTGACCATTTGGATGTTGCTGCTAGAGGAGCCTTCTTCTCATTGACGGTGCAAAAATCTAAAGATCTTATTGAGAAGATGGTGTCCAACATGGGATGGAACGATGAGCGTCTCCATACCCGACAGCGAGGCATGCACACCTTGAAGGAGGTGGACATGATCGCTGCAAAATTGGACCTCCTAATGAAGAAAATTGATGGACAAGCCAGTGGTGAAGTGTCTGGCAATGCCTATGCCCTAGATTCTCACATCACGTGTGAAGTCTGTGGCAACACGGGTCATATGAGCAATGATTGCCCAGAAACTCATGAGGATGCCCTATACCTCGCCCACAATGGAAATTTCAACAACAACAATGGATATCGTCCAGGAGGTCAAGGGTGGAGTCAACAACGCCCATTCTTTCAAGGAGGGTACAACAACAATGGCAACCCTGTAAATCAGCCGAACTTGAGAGAACTTGCCATTAGCCAGCTCAAGATCAACGATGCTCTATCCAAAAAGTTGTCAGCTAATGACAAGACCCTAGAGAATATCAATGCAAAGATTGAAGGACTATCCTCAGCATTCAAGAATCAACTAAGCTTCAACAAGATGTTGGAGACTCAGTTGGCACAACTTGCTGCAGTTGTCCCTCCATTAGAAAACAACAAGATTCCGGGGTAGCGAGAAGTCCCAATGGAGAATGTCAATGCAGTGGTTACGAGAGGAGGAAAGACCACTCGTGACCCACCATATCCCACACAAGAAAAGAGGACAACTGAGCCTGAGAAAGAGGATGTCCCAAGTGAATTACTTGGTGAGAGAATGGCCACACACTTTGAAGACACCAACTTATTGTCATTCCCTCACGGACAAAGGAAGCCAACAGTGGATGATCAATTCAACCGTTTTGATCCACATCAATGTGCCCTTGATTGATGCGATGCATGTACCCACTTATGCTCGTTATCTCAAGGGCATATTGAACAACAAACGGCCATTTCCCACCACTGTGGTCGTCAAGCTTACGGAAGACTGCAGTGCAACCATCCTCAATAGGCTTCCTGAAAAGAAGGACCCTGGATGTCCTACCATTTCATGCTCAATTGGGGCTCACCACTTTGACAAGGCACTTTGTGATCTGGGAGCAAGTGTTAGTGTGATGCCCAAGGTTGTGTTTGACCAGCTGTACTTCACGGAACTGACTCCAACACCAATGCAGCTACAACTGGCTGACTCTTTAGTTCGTTATCCAGCGGGTATTGCTGAAGACGTCCCGGTGAAGATCCAGAATTGCTTCATACCCGTGGATTTTATGGTACTAGACATGGACACTGAGAAAGATACACCACTCATTCTTGGGCAACCATTCCTCAGCACTGCAAAAGCTTGTATAGATGTGGGAGCTGGAGAAATCCACTTCCATATCAATGGCAAGGAGGAAAGGTTTAACTTTCGGCCAAAATCAGAACAATGCTCCATGATTTGAATCAAGTATGGGCTGAATGATAAACACATCAGAGAGGTCGAAGTCACACCTCCAAAGGTGGACTCACTCATTGCATTCATGAGAAGATTAATCTACGAGGAGAATTCGTCGTTTCGACCACGCCGATATCCAAAGGCGACGGAATCATCTGGACCTTCTCGAAGGCCCAAGTCCACCAAGCCGCCAAAGAAGGAATGGCGGAAGAAGCAAGACAAGCCGTTCGAGCCCATCCCTCTGGGCCCGAATGTGAAATGAAGACGGAGGAATGTCCATCTAATCGAACGGTGGTGAGACCTACGCCAATAGGTTAAATTGGTAGTTATCCCACTTTATTTTTCTTTCTTTCTTTTTCCACCCATTTGGATTTTTCCCATTGCATATTTGATTTTTCCTAGCAAGTTGAAAATCTTATATTCCCAGCTATCATTTTTCTTTCTTTCTTTTCAAAAGAAAATTTTTTATTGGATTTGAGAAAAGGTTTTATTTGAAAAACAATTTTTTCTGGGCTGCACATGTGCCATTTCACCAACGTGCTAACTTTATAGTCGTTGGGGAGCCATTTGCCAAAAGGGGAACCAGGGGGGGCACCTGTCAGGTCGGCCGAACCTCCTGGTCGGCCGAACAGGGAGTGGAGCCAAATTGGCTCCCCTTCCTCCAACGGCTATATTTTGAACCCCAAGTGACCTTTCGAGGTCCACCCTATAAATTGTGGCCGTGAGGAGCACCTCTCTTCACACACCACATCATTCTACACCTCCCCAAGTCACTCTCTAGCTCACCTTGTTTTTCTTGCTCTTCATTGCAACACTCTTGCTCAAATCCATCCCCAAAAATGTTTTCTTTTGTTTGCATTTGCATTTTACACTCAAGCTTTCAAGAGGAGAAAATTTGTTGAGAGTTTTGTTTTCCAAACATTGCTTCTTTTCGAATTTTTATCGCCTTGTTTTGTTCTTGCTTGTTGAACTCAAAAAGACACGAAGAGGTTGTTCGGAAAGAGGAAGGAGGCTACAAGCTCAAGCCATGGTGAAGGTTCTAGTGCACGCCTCTCTTCCATGGGTACAAGCCCAAGGAGGAGAAGTGTGTGTGAGGACACTCCCATGGAAGAGAGAAGTAACCCACACCAACTTCTTCATGACAATGACCTCGACATATGAAGCGAAGTTGAAGATCAAGCACGCAGACTTCTCCAAGATCGTGAGTTTCGCCACACCAAGGCTTACAATCCACATTTGATCTCCAAAATAGGTATGGACTCCAAATTTCTTTCCATTTGGCATGCAATTGGATTTGATGACTTCGCTCACATAGAGGAGAAAGGTTCACGCCTTCTCACTATCCAATTCCTTTGCACGCTAAGAATAGGATTTGATGGTATTGCTTTTAGATTATTTCAAAAAGAATACAACATCCTATGGAAAGAATTAGGTAGCATCCTAGGCTTCCATAAACGGTGTTTGCTTGATTTATACAATTTGCCTAAGTTTAACAAACAAAGTTTTTGGCATGAGCTAACTAGTGAGGTCACATGTAGGGCTCCTAGGAATAGCCACATCCAAAACCCTACCTTACGCTTCATGCATAGATGGGTGGCTATGACTATGTTCCCTAGGGGAGATGTTAGGGTTGTGCGAGATGATGAACTGAAAATTTGTTTGCCATGACTAAAAATATAAAAGTTGCTCCAGTCAAAGCCATGATGACACAATGGTTAGATTACATTTCAAAATCAGGACCAATTGAATGCACTTCATTGATTACTCATATTGCTGATAGGGTAGGAGCACTTAAATACTCTTCATTTGAATACATTGAAACTGAAAGAGAATTAATTGATGAAGACTATTTAGTGCAAGGACATACCCTTAAGCATGATCAAGATGGGCCCTTGATATTTTTCTATCCCGACTTTGTCAATGAAATTCGGTTACCTACCCCGGATTTTCATTTGTACAAATGTCGGAGGCTAACCATTAATCTTCTTCCCCTTGAAGAAGCAAGAAGAAGTAATGTCTCTGGCAGGGTAACAAGGAATCGTGCGAGGACTGCAGCCACAGGCATGCCACCGATAATCTCTCTGGTCCATGAATTCCAAGAGGAAGAGAACCCAACGGGTTATGCGCCCGGATGGACTCAACCTCCGACGTATGAGACTGGGGGTCATCTTGGCAAGAATGGCAAAGGGATCCACCCTTATCCACTTCAAGCTCTAGCAGCTTGCCCCCAACGTCCATGAGAGGATGTCGTTCCTTTTCGGCTAGAAGTCATCATGACTATAGCCATGGAATGACGGACCTCACTAGACATATGGGAGAACTTGAAGTGAGAACGGGTGACATCTACAGCACACTCCAAGAGCATGTTCAAGGTACCCAGGATTGGCAACAACACATGGATGCTCAATTCACCAACTTCAACATGGTGCTACAACAACAACAAGCCGATCTTGCAGCGTACTTCCGTCATCAAGGGTTCAACCCTTATCACGGAGGTAGTTGAAGAACAAGCTTGGGGGAGGACCCCCACTTGAGGTAACATGTATCACATTCCTTGCATATTTATTTTCCATCCATCCATCATCCACCTTGCATTTAAAAAAATAAAAATAAAAATAATAGGTTAGATTTGCTTTCATGAGATGTGCGGTAAAAATAAAGATGTGCGGTAAGAATGATTTAGAATTCACATAGATGAAATGATGAACAGTTGCTCTGTTTTATTTTCCTAAGTCTCTAGTTTACAGCTTGCTACTCTCCGAATATTGCTTTCATTGGTTTGAAATACTTTTACCTTAATTTGGAAGTTGTGGGTAGCAAAAGCTTAATCTAATTCTAGGTTGTTGCAAGACTAGAATTGGTAATAGGGCTGCTAGTCCTAGTTTGAAAGTAAAACTTAGATTTCCGAAGAAATTCTAAAAATATTTAAGTTTCCCTCAATTGATTGGAAATACCTACCAAAGCCATATGATGTTTATACATAGACAAAACCTTATGCATATGCTATTTGCTTTCACATTGAGCCTAGTCGAACTAGTATAGACCTATGTGAGAAATCATTCAACTCTTTTTGAATTCAAGACTTTATTGCACATGCTATACTTCTACACTAGAAGTAAGCAAAACATCCGTCATACCCACCATTCCACAATAAAAAGAGAAACTCCATGTTATTCATGTTTAGCACTCTCTTCAAAATTCATTGCAAAGAAAGGGAGTAGAAGACATGGCTACAAAAAGAAAATGAAAAAAAAAAGAAAAAAAACATGCTTACATCATAAGCATGAGAAAAAAAGAGAGAGAGAAAAGAAAAGCAGCCATGTTTCATCCCTGCAAAAGAAAGAGATGTTATACCAAAAAGGAGTTATCTCAAGTATCCACATCCACTTCCACTCCATCACACATGCACTAGTCTTGAATCAAAAAGTTTTGATTTGAATTCTCCTAAGGCTTACTCTTTTGACTTAGCAATATATGTGATGCAAATATGCCTACTTACTTTCCTTACCAAGCTCCACATACAAGCCATACTCAATGAGTAGGAATAGTAGAGGCACAATGCTTTGGTGAGGAAATATTTCCTCTATCCACAAAGAAGTGATTGAGAGAATCAAATTGAGGTACTTAAAATCTAAATTGAATTCTTCAGGATTTAAGTGGAACTTGATTTCTAGGCTATGTTTGCTCCAATTTCTGTTCTACCTTTCAACTACTCATGAATATGAGAAAGCATAAGCCACATGATAACTTAAGAAAGGTAGAGTATCATAGCCAATTTCTGCAATACTAGGTAGAGTATCTTGTTGTGCATTAGATACTTTTGAAAATAAGACATTGTAGCAACTCCTGATCAACCTAAAGTCTTGACTTTGCTCAGGACGAGCAAAGGATAAGCTTGGGGAGTTTGTTGACAGCTGTTATATACCAATTTCATCCGTCAATTTAACTCATTATGTGAAGGATTTGTCATTTCTTGCACACATCGCATTTTATCTAACCCAATTCCACTTGGACTTGGAGAAATATCTGTATGCAGCATTTTATGCAGGAAATGAGGAAATGTAGAGGGACCAATCCTATAAAATATCATCCCAGCCAATCATGAGACGACACGTGGCATCCCATGGATCAAATGACCCACAAACAGAAGTATACAAGGAGATCCAATGGTGTATCACCCATATACATCAATGGGACCCACCTGGCAGCCACCTGGAGAAAGCACACGAGAAACGGTGCAATGACCAGGTCGGCTGAACCAGGGGGTCGGCCGACCTGGTCTCTGCACCAAACTCGGTCAGCCTCCACGTGTTGGCTCCTCCCAGCTTCCTGGAGTCAATGGTGACTGATTCGCGCGCTTTTGATGGCAGAAACCGACCTCAACACTAGTATAAATAGGACCCCCTACTCCTCACTTCAGCACACACCACTTGAGCTTCATCTCTATTGTATACACTATCATCTAGGGTCTTAGAGGAGTTAGGTTGTAGAGAGGAGAGTCTCTAGTCCCAAGTCCAAATTGGGAAAGGAGTAAGGAGTCTCTCTCTTCCCAATCCTACATTGGGAAAGGTATGGCTCATGTATTCTTTCTTGTATTTATGACTTTATGCATAATTAAGATAGTATCTTTAGTCTCTACTTATACATATACTTGGGCAAAGCGTTTCTTGTTTGATTGTGGAGTCCATGTATGTGGAAGGTATAGCTTCTATGACTGTTTCATCATGAACATATCTCATTATCATAGAACCTATAGATCCCCACTATAGTCTAGTTAATTATAACATAACTAGGTTAGTATGGATAATTATGTTGTGTATCAACATTGGTTCAATGATGATTCAATTCATTGCCTTAGGATGGATTGTGCCTAGGCTCTTAAGGTAATTACTTAATATGCTAGCATGGTGCTAGGATAGCTAAGTAGCATTGAATGTCTCGTAGACCCATGGATTGAAGAGGTAGGCAGTAGGTGGTGACAGTCCTATATGTCCTTTGTAATCCCCCACGTTCGGCTATGCCACATGCTCTTGGCAGGAGTCGCCCTAGTATTGCTAGGGGTAAGTCCGTGCCCGATGTGTTGAACCACATAGCATAAGTATTCACTATTGATCTAGCTTATGAATAATTAGTTTAGACTATGTATATGTACAATACGGCATAGTAGGAGTACCTCCATAACTCTCAACCTTATCTAACCTCTAGGATCCTCTTACCCCCTTAGACTTGAAAGCTTTTGTGTGTGTCACACTACCTCCACTATTATTTTATCCATCCTTACTAGATTCTTACCTAGACCTTTCTACCCCTTTCCACTTGATGATTGTTATATCTCTTCCCTGCCTTCCTTTGGGATCAAATAAATGACATCCTTGGGAATACTCTAAAGGGAAAATGCTACAATGATATCTCTGTGCGCTTGCGGAATTCACTCTGTGATCCAATAGAACCATTCACAAGCATTTCTAACACATCAGTTGGAGATGTTTAGTTAATGGTGCATAAGTAATACCAACAAGCATTTCTGGCACCGTTGTCGGGGATGATTTTTTAGTATATCTTAGGAGCCATCAACACTCAGCAGTGGGTCCAAGACATCGACCACTTCGTCGTCGCAGCCATCAACTCTCCCAACAGAGGGAGACATCACGTGTCGCTATCACACACACCATCCATCGACCGCCACACCGCCAACTCCAGATCTACCAGGCCTACCAGCGCTGGCAAGATCCCCACAGAGGACTTGAGGGCTAAGCTTGACCATCGAGCGGCAGCGGGAGAGACGGCGCAACCTTGACGCCGAGTACGGGCCTCGAGGGCCCGAACAGGAGGAGTCCTCCGTATGAGGAGGACCTCAGGTAAACCCTCCACCGCCGCCGTCGAACTAGGACTACGTTGGGTCGATTGCACCCCTGCACTTCTCTCTACACCAGGTACCGCAACATTACTTGCCACAGCAGCATGTCTCGTAGCAGCCACACGTGGCGCGGCAAACCCCCCTGGCGTATGTTGTCCCCTACGCCTCTCAAGTGAAGCCCATCGGAGGGTGCATGACTTTGGCGCCATACCTCCGACTGGCGACGTGGTCGTGTAAGTTCTGGCCACACCTGCCGGAAAGGTTCGATGGGAGCATTAACCCTGCAGAGTTCCTGCTGATCCACACCACGACGCTCCCAGCTATAGGAAAGGATGAGCCGGTCTTGGCGAACTACTTCCCCGTTGCCCTGGTCGGCTGAGCCCGGTCATGGCTGATGAACCTGCCCGAGGGGTCCATAACCTCTCGGGATGAGCTTTGTCGACAGTTCACGGCAAACTTCGGTAGCTCCTACACGCGACCCGACACCAAGCTCGACCTCCATGACGTGCGCCAACAACCCAAGGAGACGCTGAGATCATTCATCCAGCGCTTCTCCCAGGTACGCAACTCCATTCCCAACATCCCGAATGCTTCTATCATAGTAGTATTCCGTCAAGGAGTGCGTGACCGGAAGATGCTCAAGAAGCTAGCCACGCACAACGTGCAAGATGTCTCCGACCTCTTATCCATCGCTGATCGGTGTGCCCGCGCGGCTGAGGGCCGTGACTGGCACACCCAGACCTCCCCTAGAACACGCGGAGTCAGCCATACCGGCGATAGTGTCGTTAACCCGGGTAGCGCAAGAAGAAGAACTAGGGCGGCGACCAAAACAAGCCATTGCATGGGTCTCCCGTCGCCGCATTAGCGGTGACCGATGGGGGGAAACCAACACACTTTGACAAGCACCCACGTCAGCCACCTGCTACTCACGACGGCGTCGAGCCCTGCCCAGTGTACAAGACTCGTGACCACATCGCGAGCGAGTGCCAGGAGATCAAGAGATGCGTCGAACGCTACCAGGAAGGGGTGCAACAGCGCCCGGATGGTGCCCCCTTTCGCCAGCGGGGGGGGGGGGGGGGGGGGGGGGGGGGGGGGGCAAGAAGAAGGTTGACCCTAAGGTCGACGATGATGAGGATATGGAGTACCAGAAGCAAGAGCGGGCCGTCAAAGTGGTCCACCAAGATGAAGACTCCGACGCCTGAAGCGACCACGAGCGTCGCAAGACACTACACATCATCTTTGGAGGGTCTTGGGATCCCGCATCCCAGAATGTGGTCAAGACCCCCCGTTGTGTGTGGCTACAAAAGCCCCTGCCCCCACTCCAGCATGGCACCACCGATGGAAGGAGATGCCGATCAGCTTTGACGCCTCTGACTGCCCCCAAGAACATTGCCGGGGCAGGGGTTCTACCTCTCCTGGTCGCCCCCTCCATTGCCAACATCAAGCTCCACTACGTCTTGGTAGATGGTGGGGGCAGCCTCAACCTCCACAGCTGCACAGCCTTCGAGCAGCTGTAGATCCCTGTGTCCAATCTCACCCCCTCGAGCCCATTCTCAGGGTGGAACCAGGGAGCATCATCCCATACGTAAACATCCATCTCCGGGTGACCTTCGGGACACCCGACAACTACAGGATGGAGAGCATCCTCTTCGACGTCGTCGATGTCAGCCTCCCCTTCAACGCCATCATCGTTAAGCCTGCCCTGTATCGATTCATGGTCGTAGCCCACTACGGCTACCTTGTCCTGAAGATGCCAACCCACTCCAGCATCCTCACGATCCACAGAGACCGCACCACTGAGCTCACTTCAGCGCACGCACCCACTGCGCCCCGACTGCAGCCCTCCAGCTGCACCGACACCCCCGTCAAAGCTGCCAAGATCAGTCCCGGCTCTGCTCACACCACTCGCAAGGCGGGCAGCCAAGACATGAAGTAGGGATGCTAGTTCATCGCCCCTCTAGTAGCTGTTGACAGCAAGGTTGCCCCGCAACCATCACAGCTACCCTTGGAGCTTTGGGCGCCCCTATTGTAAATATTCAGCTTAGTAGGACAGTGTAAAGGTTTTCATAGGACCTAGGAGTAGCATTAAGGATAACCGAGCTCCGGAAGGGTCCGGTACAGAGTGTGCAGTCAGCTTGGCTTGGTCCCAAACCCTAAGCATGTACACCCTGCCTCCCTCATCATCCGGAAGCAAGTCATTGACCTATTTTGTAAAAAGTTTGTCTCCCCCTATGAACACTGATAAAAAATCATTGTTTTACTTAATGCTTTCTTAAAAACATTGTTCAATTAATTATCCATTAATTTTATGATCATACCATACTAGCCTTGTTTATTGTATACTATCTTCATATACACGATTGTATGCTCTGTAACTCACCCATGTTCAAGTCATGCAGTCTTGCTGCAGGCGGGTCCGCTTGAGGTACCTGCAATGTGTGAGGGGTTCTTTCGGGTGCTCTTGTCATTAGGGTCCCATGGTGCCAGAAGACTTCCCAGGAAAGGCTTGTGCCGAGCAGGAGGTCCAGGGGGTGTAAACTGCTTAGCCTGGTCCTGCAAGCCAAAGCATACACACCCTGACTCCCAGCGCTACAGCTGAGTACTGGAGCCAGAAAGCTCACACCCTGAAGACGGCAGAAGATGGACCCCGGAGCACCAACTCATCGAATTACCCAAGCCCCATACGTCAGTGCAGGACAGTAAGACATGACAGAGCTAAGGAGAGGAACAGGTAGGACCGGCGAGCAAGACTAGTCCCCCCTCTTTCTATCATATGTGCAGGACAGCCAACTCTGGCACCTCTTAAGGGTCTACCGTTGACGTCCCAGCACGCCGATGATAGCAACAAGCGTGGATAAGTGAGTAAACTCTCCTGTCCCGCTCTTGTTGCTAACAGAGTTCTCTTGTGATAGCCTGTACACTAGGGGCCTTCCATCGACGTCCCTACGACGATGGTGGATCACATCGGAGCATCCAGCTCCAGCACCTCTCAAGGGGCCTGCTGTCAACGTCCCAGCACGCTGACAATAGCAACAAGCATGGATAAGTGAGTAAACTCTCCTGCCCCGCTATTGTTGCTAACAGGGTTCTCCTGTGGTAGCCTGTAAAACAGGGGCCTACCGTTGACGTCTCTACGGAGTGCACCCCCCAAGGGGCATGGCGTCGACGTCTCCACGATGATAGTGGGTGACGCCAGAGCATCAGCTCTGGCACCCCCCCAAGGGGCCTGCCGTCGACGTCTCCACGATGATGGTGGGCGACGCCGGAGCATCCAGCTCTGGCACCTCCCAAGGGCCTACCGTCAACTTCTCCACGGCGATGGTGGACGACGTCGGAGCATCCAGCTCCGGCACCTCCCAAGGGGACTGTCATCGATGACTCTACGACAATGGTGGATGACACTGAAGCATCCAGCTCTGGCACCTCCCGAGGGGCCTGCCGTCGATGTCTCTACGATGATGGTGGACGACGCCAAAGCATCCAGCTCCGGCACCTCTCAAGGACCCTACCGTCGACGTCCCAACACACCGATGAAAGCAATAAGCGTGGATAAGTGAGTAAACTCTCCTGCCCCACTCTTGTTGCTAATAGGGTTCTCTTGTGATAGCCTGTACACCAGGGGCCTTCCATCGACGTCCCTACGACGATGGTGGACGACGTTGGAGCATCCAACTCTACCACCTCCCAAGGGGACTGCTATCGATGTCCCTATGACAATGGTGGACGACGCCGGAGCATCGTGCTCCGACACCACCCAAGGGGCCTGCCGTTGACGACTCTACAACGATAGGGGACGACGACGGAGCATCCAGCTCCAGCACCTCCCAAGGGGCCTGCAGTCGACGACTCTACAACGATGGTGGACGACACTGGAGCATCCAGCTCCGGCACCTCCCAAGGGGCCTGCCGTCGATGACTCTACGACGATGGTGGATGGATCTGGAGAATCCAGCTTCGGCACCTCCTGAGGGGCCTGCCGTTGACGTCTCTATGGCGATGGTGGACGACACTAGAGCATCTAGCTCCGGCACCTCCCAAGGGGCCTGCCGTCGACGACTCTACGACGATGGTGAACGACGCTGGAGCATCCAGCTCCAGTACCTCCCAAGGGGCCTGCCCTCAACGACTCTACGACGATGGTGGACGACGTCGGAGCATCCAGATCCGCCACCTCCCAAGGGGCCTGCCGTCGACGTCTCTACGATGATGGTGGGCGACGCCAGAGCATCCAGCTCCGACACTGTCGGAGGCTTGATCCGGTAGTTCTCCCGGTACTACCATTGGTAGCCCGCGGAGTTTATAGTTCGGTATTGGGCGCGCAGAGATTCAAAAGACGATGCCAAATGGACACAAGGATTTACGTGGTTCGGGCCGCCTGAGCGTAATACCCTACTCCACGAGGTGTGTAGTTGTTGTATTGGGTATCAAAGCTGTCTCTGAGAGGGTTCAAGAGAGCTAAGAGTCATCCCTTGTGTATCGTCGACCAGTCCTTTTATAGTACAAGGACCTGTCGTTACACCGTTAGCCTGGCCCGACATGTGGCCCTAGCGGTTCCTGATGCTTAATACACAATTAATAAGATTAATTACCCTTAATGGCATGGTAATGGGTTTGACAATGCCATTACCAGTATTAAGGGCCTTCCGATCGTGTGTCATTAATATGGTACTAATGACACTTAATCGAGTCTTGAAGTCTTTGATTACCCCTTGAAGCTCCGAGCCGTTGGGGGTCGACCAGTCTGATTGTTGAGGCTGAAGGTCTGGCGGTTGGACACGTGGCGGCATCGAATCTTTTCGTCTGGGACGGGTAGGTCTGGTGTAGATGTACACGTGTCGGTACCGGAGCTTCCCTCTGTCGGGGGTTAGGTCCGGGGGTGCCGCACAAGTGTTTAGACTGGAGCTATCCCATGTGTGGGATGTAGGTCCGGTTGCAGTATACACGTGGCAGCACCAGGATAACCATAGATGGGAGGCAGGTCCGGTCCCGTATGACATGTGGGGCCTTTGCAGGTCTTCAACTCAGATAGGTGAAGTTCCTTTGGTCTTTTTGTAGTCCCAAGGGGTATACGGTATGTAGGGCACCGACAGTGGCCCCCTGGGCCCACCTCTGGGAGAGGCCTTTTGGATGAAGTCATTCTGCTGAAGGTGGGTCCATCCTTCGGTTTTTGAGCCGCATCTTCAAGGGTCTTCAGATGTGTTGTTGGCGGTCATTCGCAGTTAAACCAATGCCGCGTGGCATATCCAGGATGCGGCACGTGAGATCTGGGTGTGGGGATCTCACGCAATTGAAGGTCGCCAGTTCCCGATACAAAAATCGTATCGGTTCCGCGCGCCCTGTTAGGTCGCCGCCTTCGGTCTTCCCGCATTTCATGATGACAACCGTTCGCCTGGGGTAAGGGCCTCGACTTGATCATCGGGGTGGCCCCGGGCCCCCTTGTCATTGGCAGGGTTAAGTTTTTGAATTATATCGTCGAGTCCTCCGCAGTTTCCATCCAAGCGTTGCGGGGGCTTACTTAAGAAGGAAAGCGCACACCGTTTGGGTATTCTTTACGCTTTCATTCGAACTCGTGCTCAAATCCTCCAAACTTTTGCTTTATTTTCATCTCTTGCCCCGTTGTGCTGCGATGGAGTTGGGTCTCCGCAAGAGCTGACTGAAGACCGACGGTGAGTTGAACAAGGTTCGGGCCCTCATGGGGTGGTCCAGTGACTTCTTCAACCATCAGGTCCGCGCCGGCAAGCTTCCGTTCAAGAAGGAACACGCCGGCAACATGGTGTACTTCTCTGCGTACACCATGGTGGGACTGATCCCACCCTTCTCCACTTTTCTCTTGATGCTGCTAGACTTCTATGGTCTGCAGTTGTACCACCTCGGTCCCCACTCCATTCTTCTGGTGTCGATTTTTGTCCACTTCTACGAGATGTGGGTGGGCATTCCCCCCTGCGTCGAGCTCTTCCGCACCTTCTTCACCATCCATACCACCGGCAAAAGTGACGAGTACCTTGGATTCTCTTATTTTGTGAAGCGCAAGAAGTTCCCATACAAGTACTTGCGGTCGTTCCCTTCTGGGAAGTGGGACGACTGGAAGAAGGATTGGATCGTCATCACGGTGGAGGAGCATGAGAAGCTGAAGCTGGAGCTACCCAACGTCAACACTGAAGCTTGGAGCGAAGTTCTGGTGTTATCGGACGCCTTCAACCCGGCTCTGGCCAGGATCCGCCAATGCATGGAAGGAGGGGTGACTCCTCAGGTGGTATTTGTAACTTCCTGGTTAACAGATGGGCTCCGCTGAAGAAGAGGGAGAAGCTTGCCTAGGCCCTCAACAGTGTGATGGATGATGACCGGATCGAGACCGGTTTGAAGTCCAACATGGAGGCGCAACTTTGGAGTTTCACCTCAAGTTCCAGCGCAGCATCAACGTCGAGGGTGACGACTTGACTCCACCGGCGGCTTTCCTCCCTCTGAACATGGAGGCGGAGTTCAGCAGGGAGCTCCGGCGGAAGATGTCGGTGCTTGACGACCTTGGTGAAGTCGAGAGGCGTCCGACCATCGGGTTGGCGATCCCCGGAGCTTCTGAGGGTTGTCCCCCTTTCGCCCCGAGATAGAGAGTTGAAGTCGTGGGCAAGGGCAAAGAGTTGGTCGAGCCCTCGAGCTGTAAAAGGAAGCTGAAGCACTCTGACGGGAGGTCCGTCAGACCTGCTCCTTCCACAGCGGCTCCTTCTCCCCGGAGGGGAAGGTCTTCAACAGTGGCAATTACTCCAGCATCAGCATCTCCCTGGGGTGCTAGCTCTAGTCATGCGGCTCCAGTACCAGGGCCAGCTGAGGGATCTGGGTCTGGAGGTCCTTCCCGGTCGAGGGGGGCCTCAACCAAAGTGATGCCGACAGCAGCAGCGAGCTCCGGAGAACCTTCCGGAGTTGGCACGCCAGGGGCGACGGGGTCTGGCACCGAGCGGCCGGAGAAGAGGTTTCGCGCTAGCTGGAGTAGAAGCCTTCTGAGGTAAGTTTTGTTTTTTACCTCAGTTGGTTGTTTTTTGTTGTAACTGCGTCTTGAGTTTCTTCATCCTTCATCTACAGTGTCCCCAAGAGAAGGACTGAAGCTCCGGCTCCCGCGACAGCAACTGATGCTGTGGAGACGGAAGCTCCGGCTCCAATTCCAGCGCCGCCCCAAGAGGTGGCTGAGGTTGCGGTAGCTCCGACGCCGGCTGTCTTGGTCCTGGACCTCGACTCATCCCCAGAAGCTCCCTTGGTAGCGCCGGACCACAGGAATGAAGATGTACCAGTGGCACCAACCCTGGAGGTTGAAGCTCCAGGTTTGGATGTTGAGATGACGGATGCTCCTGCTTTAGAGCTAGAGGTAGCTGCGATTCCGGCTCTAGAGCCGGATGTTGTTGAAGCCTCGGCAGCAGAGCTGATGTTTGATGAAGTCCCGGTGGTAGAGCCGGTGGCTGATAAAGTGTCAGTGCTCGAACCGGTCGTCAAAGAAGTTCTGGCGCCTGAGCCGGTTGCTGCAGAGGTGCCGGTGTTCGAGCCCCTGATGGTTGAAGCGCCTGCGCCTGAGCCGGTGGCGGAGGAGGCGCCAGCATCAGAGCCGGAAGTGGCTTCAGCTCCGGTAGGATCTTCAATGCTTGCCCTGGAGGCAGTGGTCCCAGAGGTGCCTGCGCCTGAGCCGGGGTGCCAAGATGAAGCTGCCGGCCCCCCACCTAAGGGGCCAGTTTTTGATGACCTGGCGGCGGGACCTTCGGAGCCAACTCCGGAGGTTGAAACTTTTGTCGCAGGACCTTCCTCGGCGGTGGCCGAGGTTATCACAGAGGGCAGCCCTAGTGCCGTGGAAGCTCAAGAGACCGCTCTTGTAGAGTGGGACCCAATTTTTGTCACGGAGGACCCGCTAGAGCCAGCGGAGAGGACACCGGTAGGTCCGGACCCAATCCCTCTGTCATTGTCTATTGACAACGCCTGCTCAAGCCTTCGTCAAGTCCAGCTGGCTTTCTACCATGACAGCAAGGCTCTCGAGGAGGAGCGCCAAACTCTTAGTAGGTAGCGCAACCGGCTTCAATTCGAGACCAAGCTGGCGTAGTCGAGGCTGGCTGACGACAAGGAGTGGGTGAAGAAGGAGAAGGTCCGGTTGGAGTATTAGGGTAAGCTGCTGGACGAGAGGGAAAGCATGGTGCGATCCCTCGACAACCAGTCCTGGGCCATCCACGAACAGGCCATAGCTGCCAATAATGCAGCGAATGATTGCAGGGAGAAGCTCAACGCTATCCACAACAGCCTCGTCAAGCGCCGGGAGGCCCTTGAGGAGCGGGAGAAAAAGCTCAAAGATGAAGAGCAAAAACTCCTGGAGCTGCAGGATGACCTCGTGAAGAGGGAAGAAGAGCTTACTCAAAGGCTAACTCTGGGTGACGAGTCTCACAGAGCGCACCAAGAAGTTGGATGAGCGCTGCAAGAAAGAGGAGAAGAAGGACTGGCAGCGAGGAGAGGACCTCCACAAGAGGGAGGATGAAATTGCTGCCAGGGAGAAGAAAGTGCGGGGCCGGGAGAAGGACCTGGTTGACCGCCGGAACAAGATCCACCTCCGGGTGGAGGAGCTCAACAAACTTGAAAGGCAGGTTGCTGAAAAGATTCAGCAGAACGCCAAAGCGGTCGAGCGCCTCGCTCGAGAAAATTCGGAGCTTGCATCAGCCAGAAGATCCTTGGAGGAGATGCGAAGCTCGAGGGATGTGGAGTCCCAACAAGTTTGGGACTTCCTGAGCAAAGCCAATGACGCGCTGACGCCCATGGGTCTTAGTCCCGTGCGTCCGGATGACCCGGAGTCGGAGCTGTACCAGGCGTTGCAAGCGATGAGTTTGGCAGGCAACAAGCTCACCAAGATGGGCGATGTCATTGCATACCAGCTGGAAACCGAGGGTCAATCCCTGGCAAAGAGCATCGCAGAATTCGTGCTGACATGCTACACAAGTCGGGACCCTCGATTCCCCCTGGACCCGGTGCTTGAAGGCCCCATCGACGAAGGGGGAGAAGCCGCCCAAGCCAGCGTGTTAAAGGTTGCCCAGAAGGTCGTCTCGTTCTTCCATAGGGTCTAGGACTCTCTCTTTGTAGCTCCCGCTTGTATTCTCTCTTCTTTTTCTCCAATTTTGTAATCTCTTGTCTCCAGATGAATGAAATCCAAATTTTTATGAATTTCATTTTTTGTTTTCAACACCTTTGTCCCACTTGGCCCCATGGTAGATGTACACAATTTGATTGTGAACATGTACCAAGAGGATGTAACAGTTGTTGAAGACTTGTGTAAGCTTCGAACTTGTAGAATGTAGGTCTGAAGTCTTCGATAGTGAAGGCCCCCTGAGGTTGTCAGAGCTTAGCAGCTCCAGCATTGACCATCGTCGGAGCTTAGTAGTTGCGGTAGCAATCTCCACCAACGCGTAGAGCACCGACGGTTAGTCCTCTGTGGTGTCGGAGCTTGGTAGCTCCGGTAGTGACCTCTGTCAACTCGCGGTGTGTCGACAGCAGACCCTACTGTAGAGTCTTCCCACCATCTTTTGTTCACGTTGACGGCTGGCCCCCTGGATCTGCCAGAACTTTATAGCCTGGGCAATGCCTACTGTCAATGTTTGGAACATCGACAACAGACCATCTTGGGGGGTGTCGGAGCTTTGGTAGCTCCGGCTTTACCCACCATCGTCATGGAACCTTTAATTTTCCTGCACACTGAAGCCAAGAAAAATAGTAAAATCCATTTCCTATCTATAACTCAACTGCGACTTACTATTCCCGAGAAAGTTTTAGGACGAACACAATTCTAAATACAATCAAGTGCGTTGCCTTGTTTCCTTCAGGTCCGATCATTTATGGACTCACCTTACTTCGGCATCCCGGGGCATAGGTAGAGTGGCGTACTTAGGGTGCATGACCAGGCTAAGTCGATAGCACACTCCGGCCCTAGATTGGCTTGGCGACATTCAGGCGAGTAGACCATTAACAATGTTCGGACCTGGAAGAATAGACGATGCAACTCGAATTGTACATGAATTGGTCGAGCTAAAGTTTCTTAAGAATTGCACAACTTTGTTATAGACAAGAAAGAGAAAAATAAAAATATTGAGCCTGTACAAAATAAATGCACGTGGAGTCTGTTTTCACAAAATGATGTCTTTCATTATAGGTCCGGGGTACAGGGGAAACAAGTACACTCTTTGGGTACGGAACCAGGCTAAGTGTGTTTTGTTTCTCATTTGACCCAAGGTAGCTAGCCACACTTTTAGTTCTGAGACTGTGACAAGTGTTGCCTAAACTTTGTGGACCTTCTAGGGAAGGTCTGGCTGTTCTCCCGGAGGAGCTACCTGACTTTGTACAATGACTCTATAACATACATGATATGTAACTACAGACTCACCTCTGTGATATTAAGTGTAGAACATACGGAGGTGCTCAATGTTCCAAGGATTTGGGAGAGGTGTCCCATCCTCAGTTGCCAAGCAAACGCATCCGGGACGGGATACTTTGATCACTCGAAAGGGTCCTTCCCAGCTGGGGGAAAGTTTGTTTAACCCTTCTCTGGATTGTATTCTCCGTAGCACCAGATCGCCTTCCTCGAGCTATCGGCTGTGAACATGTCGTTGGTGATAACGTCGAAGAGCTTGGCGGTATCGGGCATTCTGAGCAGCTGCTCGGCACCTTCCCTCTTCAAGGAGGTCAAGGTCTTCACGCCGGAGCTGCTCCTGCGTGGCATCATCGAAGGTCCGGACCCGGAGCGACTCCAAGGTGATTTCTGGAGGAAGGACTGCTTCGGCTCGGTACACCAGGAAGAAGGGTGTCTCTCTAGTTTACCGGTTTGGAGTTGTCCTGTTGGCCCACAATGTGGGCGGAAGCTCTTCAATCCAGTTGTCTCCATGTTTTTTCAGACGCTCATATGTGCGCGTCTTGAGTCCTTTTTGGATTTCTGCATTTGCTCTCTCGGCCTGGCCATTGCTTGCTGGGTGAGCTACGGAAGCGTAGCTGACTTGGATACCGAGGTCTTCAGAATATCCTTGGAATGCAGAGCATGTGAATCTGGTCCCATTATCAGTTATGATCTTGCTTGGGACTCCAAATCTGCATACGATGGACTGCAAGAAGTTGATAGCTGATTGCTTGTTTATTGTCGCAACTGGAGTTGCTTCCGGCCATTTGGTGAATTTGTCAATGGCAACGTACAGGAACTTGTAACATCCGACAGTTCTTGGGAAAGGTCCCAAGATATCCATCCCCCACACAGCGAATGGCCATGTAGGAGGTATCATTTGTAGAGGTTGATCCGGTGTGTGAATTTGCTTTGCATGGAACTGGCATGCTTCGCATTTCTTTACTAGCTCAGTTGCATCCTGGAGCGTTGTAGGCCAGTAGAAGCCATGCCATAAGGCTTTACCAACCAGCGTGCGGGAAGACGCGTGGTTCCCACACTTGCCTCCATGGATTTCCGCGAGGAGCTCGCAGCCTTCTTCCCTTGTAATGCACCGCATTAGGACGCCGTTGGCACCACGTCAGTAGAGATCCCCTTCTATCAGTGTGTATCTTTTAGCCAATCTGACTATCCGGTCAGCGGATACATTATCTTCAGGAAGGAAATTGTCTTTCAAGTAGCTCCGGATCTCCGAGATCCATGCATCAGAACTAGCTTGAGGATTTGAGTCTTGCGTGTTGGGTTGCTCGGAGCTTCCTACAGCACCTACGACCATTGATGGGTGTCATGGTAACAGGGCCATCGGGACCGCCAGCTTCGAGGTGCTGGTCTCGCCCCCTTCGCTCAGTTCGGCGGGCTGAGCTGTAGGTTTAGACAACCTCCGGACAAAGGTTCCGTCGGGAGACGGAGCCCCGATTGAAGCTTTTGTCGAGAGTTCGTCAGCTTCAGCATTGTTGAGACGCTGGACATGGCAAAGATCAAGGACGTCAAAGTCCTTCTGAAGCTTCTGGACCTCAAGTAGGTATGCCGCTAGTTGAGGGTTGTTATAGCAACATTCACCTTTGAATTGTTTTACAACAAGTTGTGAATCACCCTTTATCAACAGCTGCTTGACACCATACTATAGTGCCACCTTGAGTCCATAAATTAGTGCTTCATACTCCGCCGTATTGTTGGTCGCCTTGAAGTCAAGGTGCACCATGTATTTAACCTTTTCCCCGGTCGGAGCAAGGAGAAGGACTCCAGTTCTGGCCTACTGCTTCTGCATAGAGCCGTCGAAGTATAGAGTCCAGTGAGGCTCAGTGAAGACCGGAACCTTGGGTTTCGACTTCTGCTCACTCGGGCTCCCAGGATTTGATGGAGAGGGGGTCCATTCCGCCACAAAGTCCGCCAGAGCTTGACTCTTGATCGTTTGTCTTGGGACGAATTCCAGATCGAACTCGACTAGTTCTGCCTCCCACTTTGCAATATTCCCTGTAGAGTTGGGATTATGCAAGATTGCACGCAATGGATAAGAAGTTACCACTGAGATCTTGTGAGCTTGAAAGTAGTGTCGAAGCTTCCTGGAGGCAATAAGAACTGCGTAGAGCAGCTTATGCACCTCCGGATACCGAGTCTTGGCATCATGGAGTACTTTGCTGATAAAGTACACTGGGCGTTGGACCATCTGGACCCTCCCGAAGGGGTCTGGAGCTTCCTCCTCATCTACCCGGACCCTCCCGGAAGGGTCTGGACCTTGTTCGGGGACCTCCGGGTGCCGGTGGGAGGTACCCGGAGCTTCTTGTGAAGTGACCCGGACGTTCCCGGAGGGGTCCGGATCTTGTTGCACAACAGTAGTGACTCCTTCATTTGAAGGAGAGGGATCCTCTGGAGTCTCTCCTTAAGGATCTAGGTCTGGGAGCTGGGACCCAGACTCGACTTCAGGTAGCTCCGGACCCTCCCGAAGGGGTATGGATCCCTGCACTGGAGATGGTTCTGGCCTTTCCGCAACCAGGACCATGCTGACAACTTCACCAGTTGCCGAAATGTAAAGGAGGAGTGGCTCACCAGGGTTCGGAGCTACCAAGGTTGGTAGGGTGGTGAGGAGCTGCTTCAGCTCTTGGAATACCTTCTCTGCTTCTTCAGACCATTGGAATGGTCCGGACTTCCTCAACAGCTTGAAGAAGGGTAGCACTCGTTCCGCCAGTCTTAAGATGAACCGGCTAAGGGCAGCTAGACATCCAATCAGCTTCTGGACGTCCTTGATGCGGGCTGGTGGCCGCATGTCTTCAATAGCTTTTATCTTCACCGGATTTGCTTCTATTCCTTGGTGATTTACCAAGAAACCAAGAAGTTTTCCGGAGCTAACCCCGAAGACACACTTGTCCAGTTTCAGCTTTGTGCGAGTGACTCGCAGCTTGTCGAAGATAGCTTGCAAGGTGTCAAGGAATGACTCCTTGTTCTTGATCTTGACGACGATGTCATCGACATACACTTCTACTACGTCTCTGATGAGCTCTCCAAAAGTTTTATACATAGCTCGTACAAATGTTGAAGCAGCATTCTTGAGACCAAATGGCATGGCAGTATAGCAATATAATCCATCTACTGTGATGAATGAGGTATGCTCTTCATCTTCCCTGGACATTCTGATTTGATGATACCCGGAATATGCGTCCAGGAAACACAGTAATTCGCACCCGGAGGTAGAATCCACTATCTGATCTATTCTAGATAGTGGGAATGGATCTTTTGGACATGCCTTATTCAGTGTAGTGTAGTCGATACACATCCAACGCTTCTTGCCGGCCTTGGGTACGACGACTGGGTTTGCCAGCCATTTTGGGTGGAAGACTTCTCGGATGAATCCAGCTTCAAGCAACTTCTTCACTTCTTGATGTATGAAGTTCTGTCGCTCTACTGATTGCTTCCGAGGCTTCTGATGTACAGGCCGAGCGTCAGGATAGATCTTCAGATTATGCTCGATCACTTCCCTAGGGATCCCAGGAATTTGCGATGATCGCCAGGCAAACATGTCGACGTTAGCCTGAAGGAAAGTGATGAGCGCGAGTTCCTATTTGTCATTCAGACCTCTCGATATACGGGTGGTCTGAGCGGCGTCGGAACCGATTTGGACGACTTTGACAGGAATGTCGGTGTCGCCGCTTGGTTGCACGCGAGGTGCGGAGGTTGAGCCTCGATGACGAATGCTCGGGGGTTTCGGAGCTTGCTCCTTTCCGGATTCTTTTTCCTGCACCATAGCAAGCGCGTGGAGTTCTTCCAGAGTTGTCACTCCAGCGGTGCGATCTCCACGGATTCGGAGAACACCGGCTGGTGTTGGCATCTTCAACACCAAGTAGCCATAGTGAGCAGCAGCCATGAACTTGTATAAGGAATGGAGTTGAAGGGTAAGTTGATCTGCACCACGTCGAAGACCAACTTCTTAGTGCAGTAATTCTCCCGGGTCCCGAAGGTCACCGGAACAGTAATTGCACCATGTGGGGTTATGGCCCCCGGACCTACTCCGGAGAAAGGTCGAGAGGGGCGAAGGTCTGAAGGTCGGAGCTGAAGCTTGACAAAAGCTTCGAAGCTTATGAGGTTCAGCCCTGAACCTCCGTCCACCATCACATGGTGGAGTTGAATGTTGTTGATGGTCGGAGATACCATCAATGGGAGTTGGCCAGCTCCGATCATATTTCGATGGCAGTCCGAAGCATCGAAAGTGATGGCAGTGTCCATCCACTTCCAGTGCGGCTCCGCTCTGGCGGTGGGAGCTACTGAGGCCATCCCGCTGCATGATCTTGAGGACTCAACGGGAGGTGATGTCCCACGAACCACCAAAGATGGTGTTCATGGTTTTTCGACGTTCGTTGTCGGAGACGTCGGAATCGTCGTCGACGGAGGTGTAAACAGCCTTCAAGAATTTTTTAGGGTCCTGAAAGCCTAACTCCTCTTCAGCCGGAGCTTTGTCTACTTTCTGTTTTCCTTCCCTTTGACAGAAAGGAACTTCTTCCCGATGCTTGTTGTAGCGCTCGATAAGGTTCTCGACCTAAACAGTAGCCTTCCAAGTTGTGGTTGTTTGACTTGTGTATAGGACACCACATCTTGGAGCTGCCTTCGTCTTCAGGCGACGGCCGAGGTTGTTTTTCGGGACGTGGCCCCCGGCCACCTGGAGTTGCAGCAGCTGCGGCTATAGGTGTGCCAGCCGACGGCTTCTTCTTGCTGTTGGACTTTTTCTTCTTCTTACCACTCCCGAAGGTAGTGGCTTCAACCTTGGAGGACTTTTTGTTGTCCTCCGGAGGTGGTTGGAAGTGCATTTCACGGCCCTTCGCAGCTTTGAAGCATTTGTCTGCCAAGCAGAAGAGCTCTGTGACGCTGGTGATCTCCTTGGTCGCCAGCTTCTCTAGCATCTTCTTATCCCGTACGCCCTGTCTAAATGCCACAATAACAGAGGCACTGGAGATAGAAGGAATAATGTTTCGTACCTAGGAGAACCTCTGGATGAAGGATCGCAAGGATTCTCCCCCCTTCTACTTGACAGCAAAAAGGTCCAGTTCAGAGCCTGGTCGGGTGTATGAACTCCCGAAATTGGCGGTGAACTATTAGCACAATTCTGCCCAAATGTTGATGGAGTCAGGCGGAATGCTCATGAACCAGAACCTGGCGGTCCCAGTCAAAGCCACGGGGAAGTAGTTGGCCATTACGGTCTCGTTGCCTCCGGCCGCAAGAATTGCAGTGGAGTAAATCTGGAGAAACTCAGTGGGATTGACAGTCCCATCAAATTTCTCCGGCAGGTGAGGTCAAAACTTTTGTGGCCATCTGACCATGCGTAGGTGCATGGCCAGAGCAGAACAACCTCCTCCTACTCCCTCGGGAGCAGGACTGTCTCGAGCCTCTCGCCTTTCACGAGCACGCTCGATATGGACGCGGCTGTCCTGTGGGCGGTAACGGCGATCAAGTTCCACCCGGAGGTCGTGAGTTAAAAGCCTGGTTACCGTATGAGTGTGTCGCACCCCGGAAGGCAGTGACATCACTTGTTGAGACGCAGCACGCCTCCTATGTTGGGAAGCGTGCGGACCAAGTCTACCTGACACAGTCCGATGATGCGATGGGACCTGCCTCGAGGGGGGAGGATCTTGGTTGCTGATGCGATCGGCTGCTGCTACAACCAAATATTCCACATTAGCCCTCGACTGCTCCATTGCACCCTGGGATGCACCTAGAGGTGGTGGGCGTTGGAGAAGAGCACGCGCAGCTTGGAGCGCGTGTTCAGGGTTGTTATTCGCTGATGTCGTGATCGACACAGATGCCCCGTCCCGCTGTCCAGCTTGATTTGCCGGTGCGGATGGCGACAGCGGAGGCATGACTCCTGCTGGAGCTAAAACACCTGCTGGTTGTTGCGCATTAGAGGGATTGCCCCCAGCAGGTTGCAGTGCAGGGTTGTCGTTGGACGATCCAGCAGCAGAGTTCACCATCTTTGAATCTCGGGCGCCCCTACCTGGCGCGCCAACTGTCGGAGGCTTGATCCGACAGTTCTCCCAGTACTACCGTTGGTAGCCCGCGAAGTTTATAGTTCGGTATTGGGCTCGCAGAGATTCAAAAGACGATGCCAAATGGACACAAGGATTTATGTGGTTTGGGCCGCCTGAGTGTAATACCCTACTTCATGGGGTATGTAGTTGTTGCATTGGGTATCAAAGCTGTCTCTGAGAGGGTTCAAGAGAGCCAAGAGTCGTCCCTTGTGTATCGTCGACCAGTCCTTTTATAGTACAAGGACCGGTCGTTACACCGTTAGCCTGGCCCGACATGTGGCCCTAGCAGTTCCTGATGCTTAATACACAATTAATGAGATTAATTACCCTTAATGGCATGGTAACAGGCTTGACAATGCTAATACTAGAATTAAGAGCCTTTCGATCGTGTGTCATTAATTATTAATGACACTTAATCGAGTCTTGAAGTCTTTGATTGCCCCTTGAAGGTTCGAGCCGTTGGGGGTCCACCAGTCTGATTGTTGAGGGTGAAGGTCCGGCGGTGTGACACGTGGCAGCATCGGAGCTTTCCGTCTGGGACGGGTAGGTCCGGTGTAGATGTACATGTGTCGGTACCGGATCTTACCTCTGTCGGGGGTTAGGTCCGGGGGTGCCGCACAAGTGTTTAGCCTGGAGCTATCCCATGTGTGGGATGTAGGTCCGGTTGCAGTATACACGTGGCAGCACCAGGACTAACCATAGATGAGAGGTAGGTCCGGTCCCGTATGACACGTGGGGCCTTCGCAGGTCTTCAACTAAGATAGGTGAGGTTCCTTTGGTCTTTTTGTAGTCCCAAGGGGTATACGGTACGCAGGGTACCGACAGGCACCTCCCAAGGGGTCTGCCATCAATGACTCTATGACGATGGTGGACGACGCCGGAGCATCCAACTTCGGCACCTCCCGAGGGGCCTACCGTCGATGTCTCTACGACGATGGTGGACGACGCCAGAGCATCCAGCTCCGGCACCTCTCAAGGGGCCTGCCTTTGACGTCGGAGCACGCTGACGACAGCAACAAACGTGGATAAGTGAGTAAACTCTCCTTCTCCACTCTTGTTGCTAACAGGGTTATCATGTGATAACCTGTACACCAGGGGTCTGTTGTTGACGTCTCTACGATGATGGTGGGCGACGCCGGAGCATCCAGCTTTGACACCTCCCAAGAGCCTGTCGTAGGCGACTCTACGATGATGGTGGACGACGCCGGAGCATCCAGCTCCGGCACCTCCCAAGAGGCTTACCGTCGACGACTCTACAACGATGGTGGACGACGCCAGAGCATCCAGCTCTGGCACCTCCGAAGGGGCTTGCCGTCGGCGCTGTCATGACGATGGTGGGTGACACTGAAGCACTCCAACTACCCTGCTTCGTTGGGGGCCCGTCGAAGACATCCTGCGATCAAGTGGTAGATGTGCCCAGCCAGCTAACCACATTTACAATGGGGCCTCTAAAGGGGATCCATAAGCAGGAAGTCAATAGACAACACTTCGGCCATATCAATTATGCAATCATTGGTGCTCACAAACTAACTAGCTCGGCAAAGGTTTTGCAAACCCTTACGCGACTAAGGACTCAGAACAACAGTTGAGAAGCGCAAAGACAAGCCAAGAAGTCAAACACATATTCAGATTCATTAAGGAATATTTACAAAGGGGCGAACCCCGTATACAAAGTCGGGCAGCCAGCCTCAGTCCTTGGTGAATTGCACGATGCCATGTTTTGCGGCATTCTTGACCTCTACTGCTGCTGCCTCCATCGCACTCTTCAACAGGACCTTCAAAAACTGGCTCCAGGGGCACATCAGGGTCGGCTCCGGTAGCACACTAGGACACGGGTTGTCACTGTCTTTGCCACCGCCCTACCCTCAGCTTCCAGGCGTTGAGCCAGCTGATGCTCCTGCAGATCAAGCACCCGGGCACGACACTCCATCGTGCACTCCCAGGCTTGGACGTCGAGATCATGCAGGAGAAGTTCCTTTCACTCAGCTGAGTGTTGCGCCCAATCCTGCAGCAAGTCCCTCTCCTGGAGCTCAAGATCTTCAAGGCGGGATTGCGGCCTGTCCCGATTAGCCTCAGCCCGAGACAGCATCGCCTGGGCCGTCACCTCTTGCTCGGTGACAGCAGCCTCCTGCAAAGCAATAGCAGCTTCGTGGCGATCCAGGGCCTCTCGACCCTCCCCAAGGGCGCATAGACGGGTGTCGGCCGTATCGTTGGCCACCTTGGCATCGGTCAGGATCTTCTAGGACATTGCGTCTAGGGCCTTCGTCAAGCGGTGCCTCAGCTACAACTCCTTGCTCTCCCATTGGTACTTCGCCTTCGCCTCGGCAATCCTGGACCTCAAAAGGTCATCCTAGCCTTGGAGGCGCTCGCCCTCAGCATGCAGCTTCTCCCATTCCGCAGCGAGAGCCCCCTGCGCCCAGCGGAGGTTGGACTGCACCTAGAGGATGTTGGACTGTGCCAAGTCCATGATGTCGGAGAGGCGCTCTGGCTGCACCGAAGTTATAGAGGGTCACCCGGCAATCATCTCGGAGACCTCCTCCTCCTGAAGCGGCGAAGGCGAGGCAACTAGTACCAGAGACCTTGTCCCCGGAGGATGGGTAGGAGTGGCGGTGCAACACGAGGCGGCAGCATCACCATCGCCCAGGGAACCGTCCACCGGATTAGCAGCAGCGGAGGTGAAGCCCTCAGCCCCCTGAGCCAGCTCCGACATAACCTCTGGTGCGACAGTTGAGGGTGCCTCTAGCACAACAGCCAGAGGTGCAGCTGAAGAAGCCTCACTCCCCGCGCGGAGTACAGACACCAAAGCACCGCTCTCCAGCGTCGTTTGGCTGCCTGCTCCATTAGAACAGCCGTAGCCTCCTGGGCCGACTTCGAAGCGATTCAGGGCACTACCCCCGGCGGTAAGGGTGTCACAACAGCCGATGTGTCCCTGCAAAACAAAATCAAGGCCTAATCAACCAACAAAGGCAGGCGAGATAACAAAGCAAGCGTTGGTAAGAATGCCTTACCAGCATCCCTGGAAGCTCCAGCGAGCCTCCACCTTCAGCGGCCCTGAAGTCGCAGGCCCTGACGACGGCGTGGCAGGCGAGGTCGCCCCAGCCGGGCCTCCACTGAATCCACCAACGTTGTCGCCACCCTGCATCAGCGTACCTCCACCAGCCCCAACAGAGCCACTCCCTGAGCCTCCTCCCGAGCTGCCGCCGACGTCGACCCGAGGCTTCTTGGCCTGAGGATCCGTAGGCATAATGTCCCTAGAGCCCCCTGTGGAGTCTTGGATTGCGCCGTCGACGGGGATGTTGAATGATGTGCTGACCACAGATGTCGGTGGAGCCGTCGCTTGACGGACTGAGCATCCCCCCAAAGAGCCGCTGACACCCAATGCTGAGGAGGGGCACACCGGAGGACGTTGACATGGAGCGAAGGCCACCTGCGGCGGCGACCGAGGGCGTTTCTCCTTCACGACCTAAACCACCCACGACTTCCCCTTCCCCTTGCCAGGGACCGGAGCTTTTCCCTTGCCTGCGTCGGGGACTGGCGCCTTACACTTCCCTTCGACGGAGGGTACATCCTCTGCCCTTGAAGCTTCAGAGCTTGGAGCAGGTGCGGACTCCAGCGGAGAGTCGACGATGGCCAGCCTATGGCTCTCGTCACCTACCTGCCACGACGCAAGACCAATCGCGTCCAGGTTTGGCATCTCCTTTAGAATCATTTTTCGAAAGTCCCGATCTGTTCAAAGCGGTGGGCAAGACTGCGGGAAGTTGAAGACGTCGTTCGACAGCAGGTCGTCGCACGCCTTGGAAATTGCATCGAGCACCTCTTGTGAGGTCGTCTCTCTGTCAAGACCCCGCACCATCCGAGTGCCATCCTATAGCCCAATGTAAAGCCATACAGGACTGCAACAGTGTTGAAGGGGAGCCAGGCATCGATGAACGAAGTCCGCCATCACCGTCAACTCCGACACGCCATGATCCGCTAGGAATTGGATCCTCTCCATCACCAGGGTGTAGGCCTGCTCCAATTTCGGGCGCTCCTCCCAGTTATCCTTCTTGATTGTCACACATCCGGTGGGCATAACCATGCGATTGTGGGCGTCGACTTGTACGACCACCCAGTTCCTCCTCTAATCGTCCCACTTCGCTGAGGAGAGCAGGGTGATTTACTTGAAGGGGTCGTTGGCCCGATGCTGGAAGCAGTAGCCGCCAAGGAAGTTGTCTTTGTTCTTCTTCCCGGTCCGCCTCAGCATGAAGAGCTGTCGGAACACCGGCACAGACGGGAACACCCTGACAAACATCTCGCAAAAGTGCGAGAACACCGCTGCCACCACCAGAGAGTTCGGCAACAAGTGGTGAAGCTGAAGCCCGAGGACCTCCAGGAGTGTCACTAGGAAGGAGAGAACGGGGGGAGCGAACCCGGAGTACACGTACGCCTAGAAGAAGACAATCTCCTTCTTCCCCAACTTCAGAGGCAGGGTGCCTGGGCGGATCAGATATCGCCGCTTCTCGTCCTCCCAGCCGAATAGGCGTCCCACAAGCGCTGTGTCAACAATGCGAGAAGGAGGCAAGGCTGAATCCATTGGGGCAGGAGTTGAGAACCACGAAGGTGGGGAGAGAGTGGGTGCACAAGGTGGAAGACAAAGGCTCGAACGTTGGGGAGTGCCTAAGGAAGAAACACCTTTGCTCCTAAAGGTTTCCTTTTAACTCCCCGTTAGGCGTTCGAGCGCAGTGAGCATATTGCTTGAGGTCAAAACCCGCAGCTCAACCCGTAACGTCCCTAACGGCAGGGCCTAGGTCTCTTGTTAGAGAGACCGGCCTGAAGGGGTATCGACCCGAGCAGGCAACCTGTCGGTTCCCATAAAGGCGGGAGTAGAAGGAGAAGAAGTGCAGCAGTTGCATTGGGAACCATCGTAGTTAAGAGACCACATCAAGAAAAGATCCTGTCGCCACGACCCCTCAACCAGAGAGGGACGCGTGGTCACAACAGCAGAGGCGCGCGCCGCTTCGGCTGATCAAGACAAAATTAAAAGGTTGCGCGGGGAAGCAGGATAGGGCTCCACCTTCAGGCTCGTCGCCTCCCCCCAAGGTGAACCAAGGGGCCACTGTCGGTGATGAGTAGGTTTAGGCCCGATCTTCCGAAAGGTAATGGTAAGTCGATTGGGGTGGAGAACTCGACGTTGATGATCCGCGACACTCGAGCAGTTTGAATACCCCTGCAATCACTACACCACTGCTCCATTGGTTATGAACCGTGTGGCACATGCTTGACCTCACCAAGAAGGCTAATCCCTGCAAGTGAACCGAGAACACAAGCAAGAGCGTAGGAGACATGATCAGAAATTGAGAAGTTGGGGTCTCACAAACCGTAGAACAGCAAAATTGATATTCTAAGAAAAACCCACCGAATATAACCGGCGGCTGCAGTATTTAAAGGCTAGGGTTCAGCCAAAACACGACTAGACGCGTCCCTAATGGACTCTTACGGGATACAAGGCCCAAAGGCCCGATTCGGTGGCGCAGCACCGGACAGAAATATGGATTCTACTTGTTTCAATGATTCCTAATGACTCCGGAAGAATTTTGAGGTGGGAATAGAACCATTAGAAAGGTTATCTTCTCCTCTTTCCGTGCATATGTAGAACATCAAATACGGAGTGTGTATGCCTCCTGGGCATCCGCTTTAAGGTGGACTGCTCCTGGACTCCGAGTTGAACTCGAGTCCGAGTTGTAAACTGTTTCCATCAACTTGTGGACGTCTCAGCTGGTTCTCCACGCTCCCAAGGCCTCTTTCCTTCACTTGTTGATCTTCTCCATTATTCCTAATAACAATTAAATCATCACATAGCAATCTATTCTCAAACTCACATGCAAAAGAAGTTAAGAGCGAATTCACCTGCTGATTTATTAACCGTGCTCGTGCTCTTGTGATTGGTCCTTGCATTTCAATATGTGTCTCCGCTGTTGTGATGTCCTCATCATCCTCCCCCTCTTGAATTGGAGTCGTCCTCGACTCAAGTTCATCTTCTTCTTCCAAGCACGGTCGCAAATCTGAAATGTTAAATGTAGGACTAACCCCAAAATCGGGAGGCAATTCAAGCTTATATGCATTATCATTAATATTTTCAACAATCTTAAAAGGACCAACAGCTCGTGGCATAAGTTTAGATGTTCTCAAGTCGGGGAATCGCTCTTTTCTCAAATGTAACTACACCAAATCACTCGGTTCAAGTTTTACTTATTTTCTACCTTTACTACCTGCAATCCTATACTTCTCATTCATCATTTAAATATGTTTCTTTGTAGTTTCATGCATCTTAAGAATGAATTTAGATTGTTGTGTAGCATCCAAATTTATAGTTTCAGAAGGACGCAAAGGTAGTAAATCAATAGGAGCACGGGGATTGAAACCATACACTACCTGGAATGGACTTACCTTTGTCGTGGAGTGAACGGATTTGTTGTAAGTAAATTCTATATGTGGTAAACACTCCTCCCACAACTTCAAATTTGTTTTCAAGACAACCCGCAACATAGTAGATAAAGTACGATTAACTACCTCGGTTTGTCCATCCGTTTGTGGGTGACATGTAGTTGAAAACATCAACTTGGTTCCCAATTTATACCACAAAGTTCTCCAAAAATGACTTAAAAATTTTGCATCACGATCAGAAACAATGGTATTTGGCACACCATGTAAACGAACAATTTCTGTCATAAATAAATCAGCAATGTGTGAGGCATTATCATTCTTATAACAAGGTATAAAGTGTGCCATTTTGGAGAAATGATCAACAACTACAAAAATACTATCCCTCCCCCTCTTAGTCCTAGGAAATCCCAAAACAAAGTCCATAGAAATATCCTCCCAAGGTACACTAGGAATAGGAAGAGGCATATAAAGACCATGTGGGTTAAGGCGAGACTTAGCTTTATTGCAAGTAGTGCATCGTGACACATAGCGCTCGACATCACGCCTCATCTTTGGCCAAAAGAAGTGTGTGGACAGCACGTCTTCAGTTTTCTTCACTCCAAAATGTCCCATCAAACCTCCTTCATGTGCTTCCTGCAAAAGTAATAGACGAACGGAGCTAGCTGGAATGCATAGCTTGTTAGAACGATAGAGGAGACCTTCTCGCAACACATATTTATTCCAAGTTCTTCCTTCTCTATAATTTTCAAAAGCATCTTTGAAGTCCAAATCAGTAGGATATAATGTTTTTATTGTTTACAAACCAAAGATTTTATGATCAAGTTGGGACAGCATGGTATAACGCCTAGTAATGCATCGGCAATGACATTTTCCTTCCCTTTCTTATGCTTAATGATGTATGGAAATGACTCTATGAACTCAATCCATTTAGCATGTCGTTTATCAGATTGGTTTGACACTTAAGATACTTCAATGATTCATGATCGGAATGTATGACAAACTCCTTAGACCAAAGATAATGTTGCCAAGTTTGTAATACTCGCACTAAGGCATACAATTCCTTATCATAAGTGGAATAATTCAGAGAAGGACCATGAAGTTTTTCACTAAAGAAAGCAACGGGTTTACCTCCTTGTATGAGAACGCCTCCAATACCAATGTCGCTTGTATCGCATTCTAGCTCAAAGGTCTTGTCAAATTCAGGAAGTTGTAGCAATGGTGTTTGTGTAAGCTTCGATTTGAGAGCATCAAAAGCTTGTTGCTGCTGTTCGCCCCATCGAAACGGCACTCCCTTCTTCGTTAGATCATGTAGAGGTGCTGCAATGGTGCTGAAATCCCGCACAAAACGCCGATAAAAACCTGCAAGACCAAGAAAACTACGAACTTGCGTGACGGTTGTTAGGGCTGGCCAACTGGTGATTGCTTCATTTTTTGCGTCATCCATCTCAATTCCCTGCAAGGAAACGACATAGCCAAGAAACGAGACTCGATTGGTGCAAAAGACGCACTTTTCGAGGTTACCAAACAAACGCGCATCTCTCAAAACAGTAAAAACAACACGTAAATAATCAAGACGTTCATTATATAACTTGCTGTAAATGAGGATATCATCGAAGTAAACCACCACAAATTGTCCAATGAAAGCACGTAAAACCTCGTTCATTAATCGCTTAAAGGTGTTGGGTGCATTAGTTAAACCAAAAGGCATGACTAACCACTCATAAAGTCCAAACTTGGTTTTAAATGCAGTTTTCCATTCATCTCCTAGTGCCATTCTAATTTGGTGGTAACCACTACGCAAGTCAATTTTTATGAAGATGATAGCACCACTCAATTCATCAAGCATGTCATCTAAACGAGGAATAGGATAACATTATCGAATGGTGATGTTATTAATCGCTCGACAATCAACACACATGCGCCAACTACCATCTTTCTTAGGAACCAAAAGAACAGAAACAGAACAAGGGCTAAGGCTTTCACGAATGTACCTGCGGTCCAAAAGATCTTGGACTTGTCGCTGAATTTCCTTAGTTTCCTGTGGATTCGCCCTGTATGCTGCACGATTTGGCAAGCTTGCTCCTGGAATCAAATCGATCTTGTGTTCAATGCCTCTCATTGTTGGTAAACCAGGGGTATCTCGAAGGGAAACACATCCTCAAACTCCTGCAAAAGGTTAGCAACAGCAGGGGGCAATGCAATAGACAATTCATGAAGTGAAAACATGGCTTCTTTGCAAACTAAAGCATAGCACATCCCCTTAGCATCGAATAAATCAGCAAGGTCAGATTTAGTTGCGAGCAACGATGGTGATTTTAACTTCATGACTTGTTGTTTTTCAGATTCTAGTTTTGTTGCTTTGCCATCACGAATTTTACTCTTATCAAAATGCACAATTTCAGCAGGAGTCATGGAGAGAAAAGTGATTTTTTTCCCTTATGCATGAGAGTATATTTATTAGTTCTACCATGATGAATAGCATCTGTATCAAATTCCCAAGGACGACCCAATAAAAGAGAACAAGCATCCATAGGAATGACATCAAAATCAGCAAAATCATGGTAAGAACCAATTGAAAAATGTATTCTCGCTGTTTGTGTTACTCAAACCTTACCGCAGTTGTTGAACCATTGAATGTGGTACGGATGAGGGTGTGCTCTTGTTGTCAAACCAAGTTTCTTGACGACGTCCGTGTTCACCAAGTTATTGCAGCTACCTCCATCAATTATAGTGTGTACACGACAGTCCTTGACGACGAGAAACATGTGGAAGAGGTTGTGTCGTTGTAGCTTGTCGTCGATCTCCACTTTGGAGCTCAAGGCACGCTGCACAATGATGCTCCTATAGTTCTCCATCACCGCTGTACCAAGTACCTCTTCTTTGGTGTGTTCGTCATTTGGATCTGTAAAGTCAATAGAAAGAGAATATTCATCTTCAACATCCGAAGTATTATCATACCCGCCATTGTCGCATGCTATGTATGCCCATTTGCTTGGGCAATCTCTCATCATATGACCAAGTTCCTGGCAGTGGTGACACATAATGTCGGAAGTACAATTCGTAGAAGGAGTGGACGACGAAGGCTTGAATGATGTCGCCTTGCTACCCTCCGGCACACGAGAAGGTGGAGCAGTAGGTATAGTTCGTTGGCCGCCATTGGATGGTGTGGGCGTCGAAGCGGCGTGAAGTTGCTCCTTGTGCGTTGTTGCTGTTGTTGTCGGCCCTTCAATTCTTTTTCTGCCAACATAGCAAGCTAAAACAATCTGTTAACAGTATCATATTCCTTGTAATCAACAATGTCCTGAATTTCACGCCTCAACCCCCCATAAAAACGAGCTATTTTATCATCCATGTCCTCTACTACCCCACAACGCAGCATACCCTTTTTATAACTCTTGATAATACTCCTCTATAGACATGTTACCTTGGTCTAAGCGCTGCAATTTTTTGCGAAGGTCCCGCTGAAAAGATGGAGGAACAAATCGAACACGCATAGCTTCTTTTAATCTATCCCATGTTGGAGGATCAGTTCTAGTTTTAACAAGTTCATTCCACCATATGATAGCAAAGTCCTTAAACTCACTAGTGGCTTGACGAACTCTATGTTGTTCAGGAACAAGATGGGCATTAAATTTTTGCTCTACTGTCATCGCCCAATCAAGATAAGCCTCAGCATCATAAGCACCAGAAAAAGAAGGTATTGTAAATTTTACTTTAGCAAAAGGATCATCAGGAGGACGATTATAATTGTTATTATTACCTCTCATACCTCGACGATAAAGTGGCACTCTTGGCTAATTGTTGTGATCTTCCATATCATCATAAGGATTGTCTTCATGTCTTCCAGCGAGAGGCAACCGAGTCTCAAAAGTATTTATTCGAAGAGCAAGGTCATCAAGTTGGCGAGTCAAGTTTGCCAATGACTCCTCCGTTGCTGCGTTGTATTTGACGAACATATCTGTCATGGTCTTCATCATATCACATAACTCAGCATGTTGAACACATTCGTCATCATTGTCCTCTCCTGCCATTGTTAACAGGAAACAAAAGACAGCAAGAATATGTTATCCCTATCAACTATAGTGACAATGTGAAAGGTGGAAGAAAACAATCTCTCTTGCTCAAGCATCTTACCACGCTCTTACAAGTGTTCTTAGCGACAAAGCAGATGGTGTGGACGGTGAGATGAACCAATGAAGCGTGGGGTGATTCCAAAGGTATCTGTTATGCTCAAGAGAAAGGTGGAGCTTGGATGACACAATATGTGGCTAATAAGCAGAAAATCGTTAACAGGTAAACAAACTTGAATAAGTATTCAATGTAGGAAATTGTTGCTGGTCAACCAAGTGCCCTAGGGCCTAGCACAACACAAGGAATCAAAGCAAAAGAAGGACAAAATGATATAGCCAAAAAAACAGCACCAAGTGGTATAGGTCAATGGCTTTAATATGTGTGCTGTTCACTATTTTTTGTAATATTTTTTGATATTTTTTCTTTACTCAGTATCATGACGATAGGAAGCACACAAATTTGCAGCTCAATTTGATGTAATATGCGGCCCACAGAAAATCAAGAAGATTCTTTAAAATTCGTGCTAAATTTTCGGAGGCCGGATAGCCTATCTTCCGAGGGGAATTTGGGCAATCTAATTTCGCCGAATGCGGCTATGCCCGGGAAAATCAGATGCGAAATTTCGTGTAGATGAATTTGACAAAAAAATCGCCCAATTTCGAGTTCGTATGCGAAAGTTATGGCCATTTTAAGGTAGGTTGTCCGAGTTACGATTTTTGGATGTTGATTCCAACTCGGTTTGAGAACAAAACTCGCAATTGGATATGAAAATGATTAGGAATTTGCACAGCAACTAATAGGGTGGTGTGTGATGATTCAATGATGAGTGGCACAAAGGTTTGTCACCTAATCTAGGGCTGGCAATGCGGGAGTTCATGCAAGGCAGCTAGCCAGGGCAAACCGATGAACGTGGTGGATCGGTTTGTTATTTAGGGATTGTGGAATAGGTATCGAACAACAAGAAAACAAGGACGAAACATGATAACTAGGACCCAAAACACAAAGCTAAACCAGCAACAAGACTCGACCACATGAATGCAAACTCAACAGTGCAAACTGAAAAACGAAACTACAAGCACTATAGTCTAGGAATCGGTAAAAACGATCTAATTTTTTTGTGGCTTTTCTGTGGACTCTAGGTATGAAACAAAATCGATCTAATGGAAGGAAAACAAAGATACCTCACGAGCAATCTGGAAATCTGATAACAATTGATGAGTAGGTTTAGACCCGATCTTCCGAAAGGTAATGGTAAGTCGATTGGGGTGGAGAACTCGACGTTGATGATCCGTGACACCGAGCAGTTCGAATACCCCTGTAATCACTACACCACTGCTCTGTTGGTTATCAATCGTGTGGCACACGTTTGACCTCACCAAGAAGGCTAATCCCTGCAAGTGAAACAAGAAACAAGCAAGAACGTAGAAGACACGATCTAAAATTGAGAAGTTGGAGTCTCACAAACCGTAGAACGGCGAAATTGTTATTCTAAGCAAAATCCACCGAATATGACCGGCGGCTGCAGTATTTAAAGGTTATGTATTGGCCAAAACACGATTAGATGCGTCCCTAATGGACTCTTACGGGATACAAGGCCCAAAAGCTCGATTCGGTGGCGCAGCACTGGAGAAAATCTGGACTCTACTTGTTTCCGGCGTCTGTTTTAAGGTGGACTGCTCCTGGACTCCAAGTTGAACTCGAGTCCGAGTTGTAAACTGTTTCCATCAACTTGTGGACGTCCCAGCTGGTTCTCCACGCTCCCAAGGCCTCTTTCCTTCACTTGTTGATCTTCTCCATTATTCTTAATAACAATTAAATCATCACATAGCAATCTATTCTCAAACTCACATGCAAAATAAGTTAGGAGCGAATTCACCTGCTGATTTATTAACCGTGCTCGTGCTCTTGTGATTGGTCCTTGCATTTCAATATGTGTCTCCGCTGTTGTGATGTCCTCATCAGTCAGTACTCGGCATACCGGGTACCCTCGCGCACATGCTAGAGCCGTCTAGGTATCTCGCCTTCCGCGGAGGCAAGGTCCAAGGGTGCCACGTTTTCAGAAGACCCGAACCCGTCGGTCTCAGATACGAGGCCCAGGGTACCTGCAAGAGACACTGAGGAAGAGTTCAGGTCCCCCTCGAAGACGAGCTCCCAAACAGCCGCGTGTCCAGCCAGGAAGGATCCCTCTCTCCCGTGAGACACGGCTCCTAAGTTGCCACGTGGTCCGAGACATTAGACAGGCCACCTCCTGTATAGGCGAGCTCCAGCGCTGCCACGTGTCCCGCAAGACGGGACCTAACCTCTCCCATGGAGGTGAGCTCCCGAGCTGCCACGTGTCCCGCAAGACGGCACCTAACCTCTTCCACGGAGGTGAGCTCCTGAGCTACCAAGTGGTCCAGCCACTTGCCCTGGACAGAGGGACGCGAGAGTTAAGAGGGCAGTGCGCCTTGTCCCTGTCAAGGATTGAAGATACGCGACTCCCCCAGATGCATGGTGCGGCACACACCTAATGTTAGGTACCGCTACAACCAATCGCATCGTAGTTAAGACACTGCAGGCATATCCCACTGTGCCAAGTGGGTAGCTTACGGCGACAAAGACAATTGGATGGGACATCTCCTGCCATTGTCAGCAACGATGCATGGGCTACTGACGACTGAGGTGGCAAGATGGCAAGTCTTCAAGTCTACAGTCAGAGTGAGCTTACTTGAGAAGTCTTAGATCTTTAGGATAAGATCACCCCGAGACCACCTGTCGGGCCCTGGGCCCCACTTGTAAGGCGTCCGACCTTAGCTATAAAAGGCTCGGACTGCCACCGTTACAAAGGACCCAACATCCAACATTAGACTCACACACACACACACACACACACACACACACACACACACACACACACACACACACACACACACACACACACACACACACACTAGTAATACCATCCACCGTGGAGTAGGGTGTTATGCTCCTTGCGGCCCGAACCACGTAAAAACCAAAGTGCCATACTCTCTCACGCGCTCGTACACTTGATTGAGGCCTAAGCCCCGTCGAACAAGAACCTTCGCGGTCTACTCCTTAGCAGATCTGGGGAAGTGTTGCATTAACACTTTGACGACAACGATGGTGGGCGACACCAGAGCAGCCAGCTCTGGAACCTCCCAAGAGGTCTGTTGTCAACGTCTTTATAACGAGGGTGGGCGACGCCAGAGCATCCCGCTCTGAAACCTCCCAAGGGTCATGCCGTCGACGTTTTTACAACGATGGTGGGCGACGTCGGAGTAGCCAGCTCTGGCACCTCCCAAGGGCCCTGCCATTGACGCTTTTGCGAAGATGGTGGATGATGTCAGAGCATCCAGCTCCGGCACAACCTAATGGGCTTGCCATCAACATCTCAGCACATCAACGACAACAACAAGAGCGGATAAGTGAGTAAACTCTACTGCCTTGCTCTTGTTGCTAACAGGGTTCTCTTGTGATAGCATGTACACCAGGGGCCCGCCGTCGATGTCTTTAAAACGATGGTGGACGACGACGGAGCAGCCCGCTCCGGCACCTCCCAAGGGGCCTGTCGTCGACGTATTTGCAACGATGGTTAGCGACGCCGAAGCAGCCAGATCTGGCACCTCCCAAGGGGCCTGCCATCGACGCTTATGCAAAGATGGTGGACGACGCCGGAGCATCCAGCTCCGGCACCACCCAAGGGGCATGTCGTCAACGTCTCAACTTGTCAACGACACCAACAAGCGCGGATAAGTGAGTAAAATCTCCTGCCTTACTCTTGTTGCTAACAGGATTCTCTTGTGATAGCCTGTACACCAGGGGCCTGCCATCGACTTATCTACGAAGATGGTGGACGACGCTGAAGCATCCAGCTCCAGCACCTCCCAAGGGGCCTGCCGTCGACTTTTCTATGACGATGGTGGGTGACGCTGGAGCAGCCAGCTCCGCCACCTGCCAAGGGTCCTACCGTCGACGTTTCTATGACGATGGTGGGCGACGCCGGAGCAGCTAGCTCTAGCACCTCCCAAGGGGCCTGCTATTGACATTTCTGCGATGATGGTGGGCGACGCCGAAGCAGCCAGCTCCGGCACCTCCCAAGGGACCTGCCGTCAACGCTGCAGTCGACGATGGTGGGCGACACTGAAGTAATCCACTCCAACTCCCCTGCTCTGCTGGGGGCTCGTCGAAGAGATCCTGCGATCAAGTGGTAGATGTGCCTAGCCAACAAACCACATCTACCAAAGGACCTCTAAGGGGGTTCCATAGGCAGGAAGTTGACAAACAAACTTTGGCCATATCAATTGTGCAATTGTTGGTCCTCAAAATTTAACGAGCTCGGCAAAGGTTCTGCAAACCCTTACGTAGCTAAGGACTCAGAACAACAGTTGAGAAGCGCAAAGACAAGCCAAGAAGTCAAACACAATTCAAATTCATTAAGGAATATTTACAAGGGGCGAACCCCAGATACAAGACGGGCTGCCAGCCTCAGTCCTTGGCAAATTGCGCTATGACATGTTTGGCGGCATCCTTAACCTCTGCCGCTGTTGTCTCCTTGCGCTCCTAGATAGGGCCTTAGAAAATCGGCTCCAGCGGCAACTCGGAGTACCTGCTCTGGTAGCACGCCAGGTCGTGGGACACCACTGTCTCTGCCACTGCTCAGCCCTCGGCTTCAAAACACTGGGTCAGCTGATGCTCCTGCTGATCGAGCTCCAGAGCGCGACGCTCTGAAGTCAACTCTCAAGTCCGGACGTCAAGATCCAACAGGAGCAGTTCCTAGTGCTCATCTAGGTGCTACTCCTGATCCTACGCCAAGTTGCTCTCTCAAAGCTCAAGGTCTTCAGCGTGAGACTGTAGCCTGACCCACTCTGCCTCGACCTGAGCCATCATTGCTTGGGTTGCCGCCTCTTGCTCAGCAACAGAAGCCTCCTGCTCAGCAATGGCGGCCTCGCGGCGATTGTGGGCCTCTGGACCCGCTTCAAGGGTGCGCAAGTGGGCATCAACCGCCTCGCTGGACGCCTTGGTGTCGGCCAGAATCCTTTGGGACATGGCATCCGTGGCCTTCACCAGGCGACGCCTCAGCTCCAGCTCTTCTTCCTCCCGCTGGTGCTTTTCCTTTGCATCGACATTCATGGACCTCAAGAGGTCCTCCCAGGACCGGAGGCGATCGCCCTCCGCTTGCAACCTCTCTCACTCTGCAGTAAGGGCCCTCTGCGCCCGACAAAGGTTGGACTGCGCCAAGTCGATGATGGACTGCGCCAAAGCCATGACATCAGAGAGACACTTTTGCTCTGCCGAAGTCAACAAGGGTCGCCCGATAACCATCTCGAGAACCTCTTCCTCTTCCGGTGATGAAGGCGAGACCACTAGTATCGGAGGCCTCCTCTCCGGGGACTGAGCGAAAGCTGTGGCGCTGTCCGAAGCGGCAACACCACCATCGCCCAAGGAGCCACCTGCCGGATCAACAACCTCGGAAGAGTCGGCTTCGACATCGCCTCCGGTGCAGTAGTCAGAGGTTCCTCCGGGACGACTACCGAAGAAGCTTTGCTACTTGCGTCAGGCGCGGGCGTTGGAGCAACGCTCCCCTGAACGAGCCCAGTGGTCTGTTCCACCGATGCAGCCGTAGCCCCTTGGACCGTCTTCGAAGCGCTCTGGGACACTACCCCCGATGATAAAGGCGTCACAACAACTGACGTGGCCCTGCAAATCAAAATCAAGGCCTGATCAATCAGCAAAAGCAGGCGTGATAACGAAGCAAGCATTGATAAGAATGCCTTACCGACATCTTAAGAAGCTCCAGCGGGCCTCCACCTCCGGCGGCCCTGAAGCCACGGGCCCTGATGATGGCATGGCAGGCGAGATCGTCCCGGCCGGACCTCCACCGAAACCACTAGCGATGTCGCCACCCTGCGTCGATGTATCTCCACTGACTCCAACGGAGCCACTCCTAGAGCCTCCTCACGAGTTGTCGCCGACGTCGTCCTGAGGCCTCTTGGCCTGAGGCTCCGTAGGCGTAACGCTCCCGGAGCCCCCTGTGGCACCTTGGACTACACTGGCGGCGGGGATGCTGAACGATGTGCCGACCACAGATGTTGGCGGAGCCACCGCTTGACGGACTGAGCCTCCCCCGAAGAACTGCCAACACCCAATGTTGAGGAGGGGCGCACCGGAGGACGTTGACTTAGAGTGAAGGCCACCTGCAGTGGCCCCTTCGGCGGCAATTGAGGGCGCTTCTCCTTCACCACCTCGACCACTGGCGTTTTCCCCTTCCCCGTGTCAGGGACCGGTGCCTTCCCCTTACTTGCGTCAGGGACCGACGCCTTGCCCTTCCCTCTGAAAGAGGGTGTGTCCTCCACCCTTGAAGCTTCGGAGCCTGGAGCAGGTGCGGACTCCTGTGGAGGGTCGACGATGGCTAGCACACGGCTCTCGTCACCAACCTGCCGCGGTGCAAGACCGAGGGCGTCCAGGTTTGGCATCTCATTCAGAATCTTCGTCTGAAGGTCCTAATCTGTGTAAAGTGGTGGGCAAGACCGCGAAAAGATGAAGACATCGTGCGACAGCAGGTCGTCATACGCCTTGGACATTATGTCAAACAACTCTTGCAGAGTCGTCTCCGTGTCGCGACCCCTAAGCAACCTGGTGCCATCCTGAAGCCTGAAGTAGAGCCATGCAGGACAACAACGGTGCTGGAGGGGGGCCAGGCGTCGACGTACGAAGTCCGCCATCACCGCCAGCTCTGAGAGATCGTGGTCCACCAGGAGTCGAATCCTCTCCATCACCGGAGTATATGCTGACCCCAGCTTCGGACGTTCCTCCCAGGCCACCTTCCTAAATGTCGGCCAGCCAGTGGGCAGTACCATGCGATCGTGGGCGTCGACGTGTACGATCGCCCAGTCGCTCCTCCAGTCAGGCCATTTCGCCGAGGAGAGCGGAGTAATGTACTTGGAGGGGTTGTTCGCCCGACGCTGGAAGTAGTAGGCATCAAGGAAGCCTGCCTTGCTCTTCTTCCTGGTCCGCCTCAGCACGAAGAACTGCCAGAACACCAGCACGCACGGGTACACCCCGACGAACATCTCGCAGAAATGTGCGAACATTGCCGCCACCACCAGAGAGTTCAACAACAGATGATGAAGCTGGAGCCCAAGAACCTCCAGAATTGTCACCAGAAAGGAGGAAACGGGATAGACGAACCCAGAGTATGCATACGCCTTGAAGAAGACGATATGTTTCTCCCTCAACTCCAGTGGCAAGGAGCCGGGACGGATCAAATCCCGTCGCTTCTCGTCCTCCCAGCCAAAAAGCCGCCTCACGGATGAGACGTCCTCGATCCGGGAAGGAGGCAAGGCTGAGTCCATTAGAGCAGGAGTCGAGAACATCGAGGGTGAGGAAGGAGTAGGCGCTCAAGGAGGAAGTTGAAGGCTCAAATGTTTGGGGCGTGCATAAGGAAGGAACCACCATTACCCACAAAGGTACCCTTTTAAAAGCACACTAGCGGCATTTAAGCGCATCATGCAAATTTGGACGAGCTCGGAATCAGTGGCTCATGCCACGATGTCCATGACAAGCGGACCTCGGTCCCCCGTTAGAGAAACTGGTCCAGGCAGATCATCGCCTGAGAAGGCAACACAGTGGTTCCAATAAAGACTGGAGTGAAAGCAGTAGAAGTGCAGCAGGCGCATTAGGAACTGCCACGATAATGTCGCAGCAAGCAAAGATCCCGTTGCCACGACCCCTCAACCAGAGAGGGACGCGTGGCCACAACAGCAGAGGCGCGCACCGCTTCAGCTGATCAAGAGAAAATTAAAAGGCAGCGCAGGGAAGCAGAGGTAGGGCTCCACCCTCGGGCTTGTCGCCTCCCCATAGGTTGGATCCAGGGGCCACTGTCGGTACCCGACATATCGGGTACCCTCGCGCACAAGCTAGAGCCACCTAGGGTCCCCGCCTTCCAGCAGAGGCAGGGCCCAAGGGCGCCACCTATTCAGAAGGTCCAGACCCATCTGCCTCAGATGCGGGGTCCGGGGTACCCGCAAGAGACCCTGAAGAGGAGTTCACCTCCCCCCTTGGAGACGAGCTCCCAAGCAGCCATGTGTCCAGCAGGTAAAGATCTCTCTCCCCCATGAGATAGGGTTTCGGTGCTGCCACGTGGTCCGAGGCATTAGACAGGCCACCTCCTGTATAGGCGGGCTTTGGCGCTGCCATGTGTCCCGTAACCCTAGAGTCCCCGCACTACTCAGAAACGGTCTGCGAGGCTGCCACGTGGTCCGTAGGACGCGACCCGACCTCCTCCGTGGAGTTGAGCTCCCAAGCTGCCACGTGGTCCGTAAGACGGCACCCGACTTCCTCCGCGAAGGTGAGCTCCCGAGCTGCCACGTGGTCCGGCCACTTGTCCTTGACGGAGAGTTGCGGGAGTTAAGAGGGCGGTGTGCCTTGTCCCTATCAGGGATTAAAGATACGCGACTTCCCTAGACGCATGGCGCAGCGCACACCTAATGTCAGGTACCGCTACGACCAATCGCATCGCAGTGAAGACACTGCAAGCCTATCCCACTCCGTCAAGTGGGTAGCTTACAGCGACAGAGACAGTTGGATGGGACATCCCCTGCCATTGTCTGCAACGGTGCATGGGCTACTAACAACGCAGGTGGCAAGACGACGAGTCTTCAAAGCCATAGTCAGAGAAAGCTTATGTGAGAAGTCTTAGATCTTTAGGATAAGATCGTCCCAGGACCACTTGTCGGACTCATAACCCACTTGTAAGGCGTCCGACCTTGTCTATAAAAGGACCGGATCACCACCATTACAAAGGACCAGAATCCAATCTCCGATACACACACACACACATTCACACACACTAGCAATACAATCCACCATGGAGTAGAGTGTTACGCTCCTTGCGGCTCGAACCACGTAAAAACCACTGTCTCACATACACTCTCATACGCGCGAACGCTTGATTGAGGCCTAAGCCCTGCCGGACAAGAACCTCCGCGGGTTGCTCCTTAGCAGATTCGGAGGAAGTGTCACATTAACACTTCGACAGTGATGCTTCACCCTGAGTGGCCCATTTTAAATGTCGGCCTAGTTGTAACGGTTAAACCAGTTTCTCATTTGCATATAATTCCAGAAAAATGATGAAATTTTGAAAAAACATAGAGTCTGGATTCTGCTGCGAGCGAATACGATTTTTGGAGAATGCATTCGCGTGACTGCTCGATGTCCTATTCGCACTCGTGTACAACTACATCAACTCCAAGATCGTCTACCACTACTTCACGTATTCGTAGACGAGATAGCATCAACGATCTTTACTGTACCAAGCAAAATCGACTACATCAAACAACCCAATATGTCAACTCTTGGGAACGGTGCCACCGGTGCCTCCGGCACTGGTCCCACCTCTGAGAATAATGCTGAGATTTTTATTGTAGCTTTAGTGATATCGATTATATTTGTTATATCTATGAGTAATATGCAAGCCATGATTTATGCTTTATTATGGATTAAAATAAGTCAATTAATTTCTAATTTTCCAACACCAACATTTGTCATATCTTAACAACGTAAGGTGGTACCTGCTATGGTCGGAGGACTGTGCGGGCGATCTCTCATCAGAGCAGCTCTACATGCCAGACGGATTCATAAGCATCATGGCCGTCATATGACTCCTCAGCGATGTCCTCGAGCATCAAGCGTGCCTAAAGCTTCCTCTTTACTAAACGTTTATGACCGTGTAACATGCATGTAGATACACACCTTGCCCTTATTACCGAATCATGCTGAGGGACCCCTTCGCAGCTGGCAACGCCAACAAGCTGAACATTGGGCTTCTTCGTGGCCTCGACGATGGCGTCGTTCGATGAGTGGCACGTGGCACCGACCGTGTTGGTGGTCATGAAGGAGCAAGACGTGCTGAACCGGATAGTGCGGCACGACGTGTTCCAGTGGCGACTAGACGTTGGGGCGCGTGTCCTGGGCTCGACACACTTCATTGAGTTCTACCATTGAGCTCTACCAAGACTACCCAGAAGAACCAATCTGGACTGATGAATCGTGGCTTTTTTTGTCACGTCAGCGTATCACGTGTTCAATCTCCGTCTCATCCTAATTCACATTAGTAAAGCGGAATTAATAATCCAATTAAAGGTGTAAACTGAACTGATTAACAGACATTGGGTAAAATGAACAAAATAAAAATTCAAAGGTTATCCAAACTTAGGCTATAGTTCAGAGTAGTAAAGTGAAATTTTCTTAATAAAATTTTAAAACCAACTAACACAGAAATGTTACGGCTTGGGTCTACTCAGCATGCTCCATAGACTATTGACATTACATCCACAAAATCTCTCCATGCCTTCACCTCAAGGCGATGTTCATGAAGCACCACATGCATCTGATTGTTCTGGATCCCCATGGATCATTACTAGGCTTAGCAACTCGCCTTGGTGCCTTCTAACACAAAAGAGAGAATAGCAATGTCAAGGCTCTCTTTGGCAGAGCTTCAAACGGAGCTAATTCTCAGACAAAATCAAGGAAGTTGTGTCAAATATTATTTTTCAGAAGAAGTGATTCTTGGCTGATTCTGTGAAATAATTCTCTGAAATGAACTAAAGAACTGGAAGATGAAAAAAAGTAGCTTCTTCCGATTCTGTGAAGTGATTCTTTGTCCTGATTCTAAGGCCCACTTTGGCAGAGCTTCACAAAGCTGATTCTCAGATAGAATCTGAAAAGTTGTGCCAAACAATATTTTTCAGGAAAAGTGATTCTTGGCTGATTCTGTGAAGTGATTCTCTGAAATGAACTATGGAGCTGGAAGCTGAAAAAAATAGATTCTCCTGATTCTACGAAGTGATTCTCTATCCTGATTCTATGAGTTTATTATAGAGAATCATAGATATTCTTTTCAATCACAAAATCACTTCACCAAGAAAATCAAAAGTGAATTCAGAGAATCAGCTACGTGGAGCTCTGCCAAAGGGGCCTAAGAGTTTATTTTAAAGAATTATAGAGAATCATCTTCAGTCATAAAATCACTTAATCAGAGAATCTAAAGTGAATCCAAAAAATCAGCTCTATAGAGCTGTGCTAAAGTGGGTCCAAATATTGAAGTTCAAGGACCATGACACCGATTAATGGGGGAAGGAAATGAAGGTGCTACCGAAAGGGCTAAAATGCAAAATACTAATAAGCAAAGGGAAAGAAAACTTACCCTTGCAATTTGAGAGGCTGGGATTCAAACTGAAGTTAAAATGGAGAAGTAGAGGGACCTTAGTAGAAAATATGTAGGGTTAAGCGGGGGTTTATGTGTCGGCCGGCGCAACTAGTCCATTTAGAACCCACTAGACGCTCGCATCGCTGTCATGAGTAGCCTCGCCGTCGCCACCCCCCGTCCGGGCGCCGCCTTCGCCGCCCGCCGCCATCAATCTGCCGCATCCAACAGGTCGTCCCCCCCCCCCCCCCCCCCCCCCCCCCCTCTCTCTCGCACGTGCCGTCCCCTCCCTCTCGCGTATCTGCTATGCAGTATCTCACCCGCCTCCTCTCATCTCCACGCCGCCGGGGTCCCCAGTTCAACCCCTCTGCATTTTCAGCACTCGTGCCCTCCGGTTATACACTGCTGCTTTTTGTGGATCTATGTGCGCAGGAGTTGTAGGGCTCGTTAGCTGTCGCATAGCCCGCCATTTTTCCATCCGTCACCTCCCCCCTTCAGATGCTAAGTTTGTCGTTTTATTTCAATCCTTTAGCCATCTGTATTGTTTGAATAATGCGGTTCTGATTTGAAATTATGCAGGGGTTCCATTTCTCAGCGGTGTTGGCGTTGTGAGAAATATCAAGACCGCTCCATCGGGAGCTCTCTAAGGTTGGTGTGTTACTGTGTTGCGACTTGCGATGTGATTAGCAGTAATGTGTTTAATATCTCATCTCACAAAAACATTTTTTTCTCTAAAAAAGGAATCTAAAATCTGTAATTAATTGCCAAACTGACAACTTAGTCACGTGTTATTCTCGACTTATGTTCTGTTTGTTAGCTCCCAAATTGCCAATTTTTAGTAATGTTCTTTTTTTACTTATTTTCTATTCAGGGTCAGCCACCTTTTGGAGAAGTTAAACAGCGATGTCTCAAAGAATACGGTCACAGCAGCTGCTGGTGGTATTTCCTCCTGTCTTGCATTGCCACTGTTTTGCCATCTGTCATATTAGCTGTTAGAATTGTATTTGTTGGGTAGTAATTTTTGTTCAAAATTTCTGGGGGCAAAAAGACCATGTCCCCATGTGTTCGAACCAGACAATGCTGAAGGTATGCTGCGCTTGCAAGCAGGGTTGTAAATGGGCGCCTGGACGCCTAGGCGCCTGCGGGGCGCCTGGACGCCCAGGCGCCCGCCTAGGCGCCTAGGCGTCCGGCCAGGCGGCGGCGGCGGCTACCTTCGGCGGCGGCCCACGCTGGGAGCGGAGGTGTGGGTATCGGGAGCAGGCGGCGGGCGTCGGGGTGAAAGTGGAAGGATGTGGCCGCCAGTTGGGCTGAACATTCGGCCCAGTTAATCTGGATCGTCGGATCTCATCCGACGGTCCAGATTTTATATAAGGGGCTATATACAACTAACCCTAACCCTATTTCTTATTCTCCCTCCCTCTCCCTTTCCTCAACACGCCCGCGGCGGCAGAAGAGAACGGCGGCGGCGGCGCGCAGCGTCATGGGCGGCTTCGGGGACAGCGGCGGCGGCGCGCGGCGTCAAGGGCGGCGGCGGATGGCGGCAGCGGCGGGGGACGAAGGCGACAGCGGCGGACGTCGACGGTGGACGGCGGCCAACGGCCGCGGACAGCGGCGGCGCTCGTTCCAGGCGAGGCAACCGTCCATGGCGTCCGGCCTGGAGCGACTGGACGCCTAGGCGACGCCTGGACAACACTGCTTGCAAGCTTTCTATAGCAAGAACATTGCTGAACATAGTAACCATACAGAAACAGAAATGCATCCTCAAGACATTTGTCCGGAGTCAAGTTGCATATCATTTAACTTCTTCCACTTCTTTGAATTCAATCAAATTCGTTTTAAGTTGTTGAGAATAATCTAGTTTTTTAGAATATTCTAGAGGAGAGTCCAAATTAGTTTTAGGGAAGAGTCCTAGTACAAATTAAATATAGATAAGGGTCCTAATTAGGTTGGAGATAGAGTCCTAGGAGTCAAATTGCTTGTAAGGGGTTCTTATATATAGTCGACCCCCCGGATGAATTAATCAAGAAAATTCGAGTTATTTTACGATCAGATTTCCAACAATTGGTAATCAGAGCTTTAGGTGGAGATTCTCATAGCGTCCCCTGTGAGGATGTGCTCCTGGGGTGCGGTCAGACAGGGCGGCGTGGATCCGCAAGGAGGCACTCGGGAACAGAGGAAGACAGGAGGAGTTGAAACCTCGGCTAGCAGGACGCATGGGGCACGTGGAACAAAGTCAGGTGGCTCTGAGAGAGTCGCACGATCGATGGCACGGACGCGGATCGCGCGATTCCGGCGTTGATGTGGACCTGGATGGGAGCGCTCGCGACCAACGCACAACGGAGAAGGTGAAAGACGACGCAGATTAGGGCGATGCAAGACCGAATCGCGAGTCCATGCCCGAATCCGGCGCCGACATTGACGGGTTCAGAGTAAATCGCGCGTACTCGATGCAGATCGAAGAGCTAATGCCGGCCTGGTACATCAAGATGGTGGTTGTATGGAGGTCCGACGTATGTGGTGCTCGTGGTGTGGGTTGTTATGAGATCCTCTGGCCGCGCCGTCTAAGGGTCCCTCAGCCGTGCTGGTCGTCTGCTGTTTATGGGCCATGCTACTCAGAGCAACAGGCAGGTGGGTCGCGGCGTGCCCTGGGGCGCGGCGTGCCCGAGGGCAGCATGTGGACTTGGAACAATGTCCGAGGTCAGCAGGCATCCAAGCACACGTGAGAAATTTGGATACAGACAGGCGCTCAACCGTTGTGGTCGAGCGATTTAGGCTGGAGAAGAAGGGCTATAGGTCAGAAGGAAAGGAGACGCGTGGCCTGGAGACTCTTGCAGCGTGCAGCATGCAGCGAGGAAGAAAGAAGGAAGCTGGGCCTGCCTGCAAGTGGAATACTGGACTGGCTGGGCCCTTGTGGGTGAGGCCTGTGATAAGACTTGCTGAGCCTGGACGTCGGTCTAGTGGGCTCAGATCTGGTGATTTGGTGTTGGTTAGGTAAAAAAAGGGAATAATCAGGTGATTCAAGTAATGGAGGTGTCCATGAAGAGTAGAGTGCTTGGGATGATGTGTTCGCCCCACTCAAATTTGTGCTCGGGATCATGTGTTCGTTCGGAGGGGATGATGTGTTCGTCCCAGAGGATGTTTTGTTGGTCTCATAAGTGTTCGTGTACGAAATGATGTGTTCGTTCCGGGGATGATGTGGTCGTCGTCGTCGTCCCAAGGGATGATGTGTTCATCCCATGGTTGGCCAAGGTGATGTGTTCATCTTGGGGGTGTAGTGTGTCTACATCCTAAAGTTCATCTTGGGGGTGTAGTGTGTCTACATCCTAAATTAGTGCGCGTGTGTCCTAGAAAGCAAGATTTGGAGGTGATTGTTGAGAATAATCTTGTTTTCTAGAATATTCTAGAGGAGAGTCCAAATTAGTTTTAGGGAAGAGTCCTAGTACAAGTTAAGTATAGATAAGGGTTCTAATTAGATTGGAGATAGAATCCTAGGAGTCAAATTGCTTGTAAGGGGTTCTTATATATAGCCGATTGCCCCCGGCTAAATTAATCAAGAAAATTTGAATTATTTTACAACCGAATTTCCAACATAAGTGAAACCTTCTGCCTACTTCATGACATATACTCTAGCATACTTTGAAGTTATTAGGAGGTTTGAACATTGAAACACCCTTTCAGTTAAGCTTTTATAGGGTAGTTTTGGTATCTTTTTTTTTTTTTAAAAAAAATGTATACATGTTCTGTTATTTTTTTGGATGATTCTATTGCATCCCACTTTCCAACTTCATAAACTTTTAGGTCATTATATTGCTAGCCCTTAGCCATAAGCTTATCATTTTTTTTTACAAAATTTATGTCTTTCTTTAATCTTGATTTTATATGCATCTATGTTATTTCATTCCAGCTGTTTCAGTTGAGCAAGCTGAAGCTGCTGTTGACCTTCCGAAAGGTGATATGTGGTCGGTGCATAAGTTTGGTGGGACATGCATGGGGACTGCCCAGAGAATTCAGAATGTTGCTGACATTGTCCTTCGTGATCCTTCTGAGAGGAAGCTGGTAGTTGTATCAGCGATGTCTAAAGTCACAGACATGATGTACAATCTTGTAAACAAGGCTCAATCAAGGAATGATTCATACGTTGCTGCACTAGATGAAGTGTTCGAGAAGCATATGGCTGCAGCAAAGGACTTGCTTGCAGGGGAAGACCATGCAAGATTCTTGTCTCAGTTGCACGCAGACATCAGTAACCTAAAAGCTATGCTTAGGGCCATATATATAGGTGGAGTGATCAAATTGATTCCCCTCATATTTTTATATTTTTTATGTGATATACCGAACTTTTCAAATGAAATAGGTTTCTGTGATATTTTGACTATGAAGAAATTTTACGTTAGTACTGCTATACTAAATGAGAATTGATTACCTGTTTGCAACTTTTGGCTTCAATTAAAGTTAAAGAACATGTTTGGTAGTACAGATACTTCTTAGCTGATATATGGTGCATTTCTTTTTCTTCCTTTTTGCAGCTGGGCATGTCACAGAGTCTTTTGCTGATTTTGTTGTTGGGCATGGAGAGTTATGGTCTGCTCAAATCCTCTCGTATGCTATAAAGAAGGTACGGACCGAGATTTTGAAACAAAAAACAGGGAAAGCTATATAATTTATTTTATTATTCTTTCTTTACAACATTATGCATACAAGACCTCCTAAAAGTAGTAGGTGTCTCAATATTGTTGCATCTTGACTTTCTAGCTTCATTCGTACTGTGAAGGGCCAGCTAAATTACATTGACAGTTGTATTTAATACTATATCAGCAACTCTTTGAATACTGCTGATTCATATACTTTTCCGGGCATTATCATGCGAATAGAATGAAATATCTATCATAGGCTCATAGAAGCTTTTGAGCTCATCTAGAGCTTGTTAGAAAGAAGTGCTTATAGTTCTATCGAGTTACCAATTAATAACTAAGCATATATTCTTATATTAGTCCCCTTTGGGTTTTCTACCAATCTCTGCTACTGGATCAAACAAATTCTGATAAATGCACCAACAGACTTTTGAATTTGACGTGCTTACCATTTTTTGTGGGTTCTGGTACTAAATTCATGCAAAACCATTGGTTCGAACTCATCTGACAACCGTTAACCCCTCCATGGCTATTTCTTTGTCGCTCCATTATTTTGAGTAATGTGAAGGTAGAACTGTATGTATTTCATATGTAATATAATGTTATGGCTCGAATTATTCAATGATAATTAGCAAAATAGATCTACTAACTCACCCTCCCTTGGAGGCTCTGCGTAGTCTTTAGGATCTATTTTTTTGCTTGACCTCTAGGGTACACAATTGCCCTCTTAATATAAAGGGGACTCACCTAAACCCTAGCCGCCGCTACAGTAGCCGCCGCTACTATAGCGGACTGGCCCATGAAGGGCCCACTACTACCCATAACATCTAAGATATGAATTCAATTCTACAATGTATGGGATATATAGTTTGGAGATGTATATCCCGTACCCTTTTAATATATGGGATATATAGCTTTTTGCCCCTTTGAAAAAGTGACTTATGCAGAAATATCTTATTGTGTGCAGTCTGGAACATCTTGCAGCTGGATGGATACTAGAGAAGTTCTAGTTGTAAACCCTACTGGATCGAACCAGGTGGATCCTGACTATTTGGAATCAGAAAAACGTCTCGAAAAATGGTTTGCTCGTGGTCCTGCTGAGACAATAATTGCTACTGGTTTTATTGCGAGTACACCTGAAAATATTCCAACAACCTTAAAAAGGGATGGAAGTGATTTCTCTGCAGCGATAATTGGTTCCCTTGTTAAGGCTCGTCAGGTGACCATCTGGACTGATGTTGATGGGGTATTTAGTGCAGATCCTAGAAAAGGTAATCCTATCATGATTCACTGTAATCACTTTTTTGTTCTTTAGATTGTAATATTGTAAATTGTCATGTCAAATGATAATTTAGATGATATGCCTGTCATGTTCAATACATGAAATTGTCCTCCAAATGCTTATTCAGTTGTGGTACATTGAACGAATACCAGATAATCCTGCAATCAGAAATCTGCATATTACACAGGCTGTTGTGCTACTCATAGACTTGATGTGGTATTATTTGTAAGATCATGTATCGTGTAGTCTAGTTATATTTCATTGAAGCTGTCAAGTGAAAGTGCTCTTCCTGTGAAATAGTCTGAAAAGCTGTTGTAGGATACTAGTAGAAAGTACAAGATATAAGTACGTGAACAGGCAAGTTAGTACCTGATAACAGAAACATCAACAACAAAAACAACAACCTAGCCTTTGTCCCAAGCACGTTGGGGTCGGTTAGATATGAATCCCAACAATTTTATTATTTTAAAAAACATGATATAAGGAATGTTGCTGAATTATGTTTCCGCATGCTAAATCGAGCTACAAAGTCATAAAGAAGTACATGTTCTATATCATTAGTCAGTCGAGATCTACACAATTCATTTGTCTGTAGATGTATTACGAGTTTGAATAACTTCAGAACTGTTAGAACAGGGTTATTTTGAATATATCTGATGATAACTCTTACTCTATTAATGCAGTTAGTGAGGCTGTGATCTTGAGCACATTATCATATCAGGAGGCCTGGGAAATGGTAATTTCTCTACTTCCTGGGCATCTTCCAATAGTATCATTGTTTTGCATGTATGATTAATAGTTCAACAAAAGAAGACAGCTGGCGTAAGTATGTAAGCTACTACCCCTATTTCAAAATAACTGTAGTTTTGTCTATGTATCTAGACAAACACTCGTCCAGATGCATACCCAGAACTGTTATTGTTTTGAATGAAGGCTGTACATTTTGACACCAATTTACAATGCTTCATCAGCCTAAACTAAAAGCTTCCGTGGAGTTATTTCCTCTGTGTTCACTGCTCAGGCCTACTGGCCTAGTAATCATGGGAGGAATTTGTGCTCAAATCACTATTACGTGTCACCTGTGATACTGAGAGTTTAATCTTGTTTTCTAGGATACCTTAGAAGTAATAGTGTTAGGAAGAGTTCTACTAGGATTAGGAGTAGTGTCCTACTAGGATTAGGAGATTAAAGAGGACAGTCCTGTTCTGCCCCTTATAAAGTTGAGTTAGAATAGAATCCATAATGGATTGCACTTGTAACTCCCTGGTTTGGGGCTATAATGGCTGCATACCAAGGTTGAATAATCAAGCAATTTATATTGGATTTTTGAGTTGAATTATTGTCCGGAATTCTAACATTTGGTAATCCAAGCTTTAGGTTAGAGATCCTACTCGCTACCCCCGGGGAGGACGTCTCCCGAAGGCAGCCAACCCAAGCGAGCAGAAGTCAGCGCAGTTCGACGAACCCCACGATGCAGGCGTAGCGATGCTCGCGACGTGCAGATTCGATAGAGAGCGAGGTTTGACCGACACAGTTGGCGCAAATCCAACACAGATCAGGAGGATTTTCCCCAAATTGAGGCGGCATGACTGCAAATCTATGATTTGTAGATCGAATCGGAGTGAATCTTGTCGGCAACGATGTGAATCTGGTACGATTCCGACGCGAGTCGAGGTGGGAGTGGCGGACTCGGCGTGGATCGATCGAGCCAGGTGTGAGACAGGATGCGACACCTGAAGATAGCAGGAGCATGGCTAGCGGCTCGCGGTTGCGCATGAGCTGACACGGAAGAACCAACGTAGAGCCGATGGAGCTTGGACACGCATATTGTGGCAGATTCTGGGCGACGTCCATGCGGATTCGGGGCAGACAATCGACGCGAACCGTCGTGGTCGAGCAGAACAGGAGACGGTGGTGCTTGGAGATGCGTGTGCAGGAGCAATGGGCATCACTGACGTCGGAGCTGAGGTTGCAGACGTCGGATCTTGTTGGTCAGTCAGTGTGGACGTGGGAGGCTAGACCCGATGAGTTGGGAAGGAAGTCACGAGTAGAGCACGTCTTGGGAGAGGAAAGACTTGCAATGCCTTGTTGCGCGTGGACATGAGGAGGACGAATCCCATGGTCACGTGTTGGAGTTCACGTGTAGGGCTGGTAGCTGGGCTTGTGGGGCTAGTTGTTGGGCCTGTTAGATGGGCTCGAGCTTGTTCAGTGGTGTAGTCGGGCTGGCCCAGAGGAGGTCAAGTGCGAGTCTACGATCAAGGTGGAGAGGATCTGCCGAGCTTGGTGGTTTGGTGGCTGTGTTGGTGTTAGGCACGTACTCACATACAAGGGAGGTGTACCCATGGACGTGGCAGAGGTTGGAAATCCAGGCAAAAACAACTCAAAATTTCTTGTCTATTTTCATGATTAATGTTAGACATATAATACTATATTTATATTAGATGATGTGCCAGGGGCTTATTTGCATATTTGTACTCATTATGTACGCTATGTATTGGAACCTCCGACCCTCCCAATAATATAAGATCATATTCATAACATGTTATATAGAGCCTAGGTTTTCTACCCTAATTTTTTTTTCTAGCGGCGGCAACTCGTCCTCATGCGTGCCCGCGCCCTGCTCAGGCCGCCGCCGGCGCAAGCGCTCACCGCGGCGCGCATCCTACTCCTCCGGGCCCGAGTGGCCCCCGCCGCGTTGCCGTCCCGACACTATTGTCGATCTAAGTGCCATCAATCGATTTTCTTTCCTCTGATCCCGCGGTGACGGATCTATCTCCATCGCAGGTCACGCGGTGCTTCATCGTCCGTCCTCCGTTGAATCTACTTCACGCCCAGGCGTCACCCCAATGTTCTGATTCGGAGCAGAGTCCAGATCGAGCGCTGGTGCCGCCACCTCGGTAATCTCCCATCGAGTGCATCTCTATCCACACCGTGTCGTCTTGGAGATTGCGCGCGCTCCTAACCCAGCTACACAGTCGCGTATCCCTGGCCGCAATGGAGCAGAGCACTCAATTGATGAATTGTGACTTGGAGTAGAGCCCGTGACTCATTGAAGACCGTGCCTCATGATCCACGGCCGTCACTTGAGTCTGCTCTGATCTAGGGTAAAAAAAAGGAAAAAAGTTTTGCAGCTCGCGCTGCTTTATATTTTTCGCTCTAGCCGGGTGTTCCAGTGCTTTTAATTCAAACTCTGATGTAGCTACTGCTTTAGGGTTCGTGCTGAACCCGTAGCTTCTTCAACAAAAAAAATGATGCTTGCGCCGCTTTTATTTGTGCTCCCCGTCGCTTGCTGCTGCTTATTTAGCGCTCTTGCCGTCGTCGGTCATCTTCTTCATGATGATTTTTTTCTTCTTCGGTCGAAATTCCAGTTGTGCGGCGTCTGGTGCTTTTCAATGACATCAATTATCGTGATTGGGTTCCTCTTATGCGTCTACATATGCGTGGTCTACGACTTTGAGAAATGCTCATGGGTGATCTTTGGTTGGTGCTGGCCTTCGTTGTCGTGATTCACAGCGTCTTTGGGAGCTGGACTGGCTTCATCTTCCTTCCGCTACGCCTGCCAGTTCAGTTGACTCTAGTTTTGCTGCTTCGTCTACTTCAACGTTTTCTCATTGGCACCACCATTTAAGTCATATTTGTGGCTCTCAGCATGATTGTTATCTCTTCGAACTCAATGTTCGTGATGCACCTTGAGTTTGAGGGGGGTGTTAGAGATATAATACTATATTTATATTAGATGATGTGCTAGGGGATTATTTGCATATTTGTACTCATCATGTACTTTATATATTGGAGCCTCCAACCCTCTCAATAATACAAGATCATATTCATAACAATTAATTCAGATGGCGGTAGGCAGTTATATATGAACCCCTTACAAGCAATTTGACTCCTACGACTATATCTCCAATCTAATTAGGACTCTTATCTATACTTAACTTGTACTAGGACTCTCCTATAAACTTATTTGCACTCTCTAGAATATTCGAGAAAAAAAAATTATATTCAATAGTCACCCCCTAATCTTGTTTTCTAGGACGCACTCGTACTAATTTTAAGATGTAGACACACTACACCTCCCAAGATGAAAACATCATCTTGACCAACCATGCGATGAGCAAATCATCCCTTACGACTTTGGGACAAACACATCATCCCTAGAACGAACACATCATTCTGTACACGAACATCTATGAGGTGCACACATCATCCCCTGAGACGAACACATCATCCCCTCAGAACGAACACATCATCCCAAGCACAAATTTGAGTGGGAGGAACACATCATCTCGAGCACTCAACTTTGCACAAAAACCTCCATTGACGCAAACCACGTTGGTCACATCGTGGGCCCGCACAACCCAACTCGCACATGGTTCTCATTTGACTGCACACCATTACTGGACCCAACGGCCCAACCCAGTCCACCAAGCCCAACTATGGTACAAGCGCGAGCTGTCATCATCTCGTTACGCTGCAACCCTAGAGCTCGGCCTCAGGCGCCGCCCTTGCAGGGTCGCCAGCGTCATCGGATTGTTGTCTTCCTTGTCGTGCTTGTTCTTCCAGCGATATTTGTTTTGATTCAACCTCGATCTGCACCTGAGCGCGCTATTTCCGTCGATCTCGAAATCGCGCCACACGTATTGAGTATGTGTTCTTCTGGACTCTGGACTTCGATCGGCGTCACGCTAACGATCCCCCCCACTCGACGGTTTCCCGCGCCTGCGTCTCACCCTGTCCCGACAGTTTCCCACCGCCCGCATATTGCGATTCCTACGCCGAATCATTGATTTCGCCCTTGGGTTGCCTCCTTCCCTCGCGATTTGCTGGGATCTCGCCGAGATCCACCTACCGGGTCACTCAGCAGCTACTCAGCAGCTACCGCCCCCGGGAGCACGCCGTCCCGAGGGCAGCGGAATAGGATCTACTACCTACGCTCTGTATACCAATTGCTGGAAATCCGTACAAAAACAACTCGAAATTTCTTATCTAATTTCCTTGATTAATTCAGCTGGCGGTAGGCAATTATATATAAGAACCCCTTACAAACAATTTAACTCCTCTTAGGACTCTATCTCCAATCTAATTAGGACTCTTATCTATACTTAACTTGTATTAGAACACTTTCCTAAAACTAATTTGGACTCTCCTCCAGAATATTCTAGAAAACAAGATTATATTCAACAGAGGTGGTTCGTGACAACGGGAGTGGTCGTGAGCCTCTCACAAAGAAGAGTGTTCAGGATGATGTGTTCACTCCAAATTCGTGTACGAGATGCTGTGTTCGTCCCAGGGATGATATGCTCGTCTTATAGTCGTGCATAATAATGTGTTAATCTTGGGGTGTAGTTGTGTCCACCTAAAATTTGTTGCGTTCGAGATTAAGATGTTACCATCTTGAGTATGTGATCAGAATGAAGATGTGCCCATTTCAAGCTTGAGTGCAGGATGAAGATGAGCCCATCCTGGAGTTGAAGATCCGCCCAATCCAAATTGTGTGCGGGGTGAAGATGTGATTATCCCAAGGATGAAGATGCGATCGTCCCAAATTTGTGCACAATGAAGATGTGACCATCTTGAGGTGTAAATGTGCCCACCCCAAATGTATCCCAAAAGTATGTGAGAGTGTGTCCTGGAAAACAAGATTAAGGGAGTGATTGTTGAGTTTAATCTTGTTTTGTAGAATATCCTAGATGTAATAGTGTTAGGAAGAGTCCTACTAGGATTAGGAGATTAAAGGGGAGAGTCTTGTTCTGCCCATTATAGATAAAGTCGAGTTAGAGTAGGATCCATAATGGATTTCCCTTGTAACTCTCCCTGGTTTGGGGCGATAAATAGCTGTCAATACCAGCGCTGAATAATCATTAATCAAACAATTTAGTATTGGATTTTCGAGTTGAATTGTTGTCCGGAATTTCAACACATACTACTGGATCTCTTTCTTGTTTCAGTATCATATACTAAACTGATTTTTTTGCGTGCAGTCATATTTTGGGGCCAATGTCTTGCATCCACGTACAATCATACCTGTGATGAAATATAATATCCCCATTGTTATTAGAAACATTTTCAACCTTTCTGCCCCAGGAACTGTGATTTGTCAGCAGCCTGCAAATGATAATGGTGATCTGGAGGCTTGTGTCAAAGCATTTGCAACTATAGACAAATTGGCTCTTGTTAACGTAGAAGGGTGAGTCTGTAGATCATAACTATTATAGCTTGCTGTCTGTAATGCTTTTTTTTTGGCCCTTTTCTACTGTTAAAATACATTTAATCAACTAACACTTGCTGAACATGAATATCAATTTATCATGATGTTAAGTGCAGACCTTGTACAGTTAGCATAGGATAACAGATGGACCACGAAGCAGATGCATAAATTGTTTAAGCAGGCTACTTATACATTATACTTAACAAATCTTAATATTTTTATCAGGACGGGTATGGCTGGTGTTCCTGGCACAGCAAGTGCCATATTTGGTGTCGTGAAGGATGTTGGCGCAAATGTTGTTATGATATCTCAGGTATATGTTGTGCTGTTATCTTGATCTATGTAGTATGAACCTTATTCATGACCGCAATATATGTGCAGGCTAGCAGCGAACACTCTGTATGTTTTGCTGTTCCAGAAAAGGAAGTTGCATCAGTATCTTCAGCATTGCAGGTTAGGTTCCGTGAAGCATTGGCAGCCGGGAGGCTATCTAAGGTATATTTATAACTCATGATGTCTGTTTGTTTTGGTGTTGCGCTATGTTTGTCTATCTAATATTTCTTAGGTGATTTCTGAAATTTGTAACAACCAGATAATGTTTGTACTTCTTGGTTGTTATATTTTTGTGGATCTTTAAAAGACTATTTGCCTTGAGAAAATCCAGAGTCCTTTGATCAACACACATGGGCTGCATCATTTCTAATGAAGTTTGCAGGTTTTGTATGTTAATACCATTTATGATGTTCAAAACGTCAATGTCAATGTGCAAAGTCGTATTCATAGAGCTGACTCTGAGGAAGCATGGGTAATACATACTTGTAGCAGTAGAATTGGGATTATATTTCGTTGGAGACAGTGTACACTACGCTTAGCTTGATGGTGTCAGCTTTATAAACTACATCTATGACCTTTGCTGTAGTGAGTCATCTTGGGCACTTCCGTACTGTAAAGAACTAAAGTGGAACCAGATTGCTAGAAGTACCTGAGTTTTGCCTCGTCTTAATATATTGACATGCAACGCCCTGTGTGTTGAAAAAGAGAAGATTACTAGGAATTTTTTTTGGAGAGCAAGACGACTATACGTGAGGAGGGAGATGTCAGATTCGATGGTCAGGTGGTGTACTCAAGAAAGACACTTTTTGCTACTTGGTATCGATGTCGTAGAAAGATGGAGATATCAATGAAAATTTTGGCCCTGTTTGGCACAACTTCTTCATAAAAATAAGCTGAGAGTGTGCCAAACAGGAAGCTTATGTAACAACTTTCAGTTGCTTCTCAGAATGAACTAAAAACATAATATAAGTAGAAGTTGCTTTCCACCATCTTTTCAAACAAGCTGTTTTTGTAACAAGTTCCAGCTGTGCCAAACAGAGCCTTTAGTCATACAATTAAAGCTGGATGATTGGATTGACGAGTGACGCCAAGCTTCTAGTGTCCTATGTGACGTTAGGGTGCCAGAAAAACTAAACTAAAAGGCCTATTGTATAGGACTGTAATAAGACCTGCCATGTTATGTGGAGTGGGGTGTTAACTTACTAAAAGATCACACCCAACAGATAAGTGTAGCAGATGTGTATGTTTTGCTAGATTTCTGGCCACACAAGAAGAGATCATGTCCAAAACAATGACATACGAGAGATTAGGGGTGACATCAATTGACGAGAAGCTTGCGCAACATTGTTTGAGATGGTTTGTACATACTTAACAGAGACCTGAAGAGGCACCGATACATATCAAGATAATAAGACAGTCCAATAATGTGAAGAGGCATAGGAATACCAAATTTGATATGGGAGGAGTCTGTGAGAGACATGCATGATTTGAATATATTAAAGAATTGGCCGTAGATACGAGAATGTGAAACTTAGCAACTCACGTGCCATAACCTTAATTTTTGGTCTCTCTTTTTTACCCTTGTCTGTTTGTTTTTTCTTCCACTTTTCATTTTTTCCTTTCCTAGTGACTGTTAGTAGCAGTGTTTAAAAGTCATTGCCTAAGCTTCCAGACGCTTAGGCCCGGACACCTGGACTGGCGCCTCGCCTGGAATGCCATGGCTGGCCGCATTCCCTCTGCTCCATCCTCTTAAGTACATTAGTATTTATCTTTAGGAATAAATAAATATTTAATGTTATACTAATTATTGACAAATTATGCTTACGAGCCATACGATGAAGCTTTTGAAGAGTGGTCGAGCATCACATCAGAAGAGTGACAAAATGTCACTAAAAACCAATTTGGTTTTACGCCTGGGGGGTCTACTACGACGACAATTTTCTTGCTTTATAATAGGAGCAGAAAGACCTATGTATGATTTTCATTAACTTGGAGACGTTATATGACAAGATACCCACAGTCATATAGTGAGCGTTAGATGGACATGGAGTCCCAACAATGTACCTTGCTCTTATCATATATGTGCACGATAATGTTGTAAAAAATGTCCGTGCAAATGATTGTCAATCTTGAGCCCATACATTTTTTTCCTTTGTGATAGATGTAAAAGGATATACAAGAAGATATTCTTTGGTGTATCTTTGTTGCGGATGATGTGGTGCTGGTAGATGACTGTGAATAAGAAATTAGAGTTATGTTGGTAGACTTTAGAATCCAAGGAATTTAGGTTTAGTAGGACCAAGACCGAGTATATGAGGTGTGACTTCTGTGTGTTGTGACTTTAGTGGTGTTGGATGCTAAGAGGGAAATGTTAGTCTAGAAGGATAAATACTGGTTAAGAGGAACACTTTCTAACACTTGAGACCAATGTTTAGGGATGACAATCCCACTCGAGGGTTCGAGCCCCCATCGAGTTTTGCAACTGGCAGGTGTGGGTGTGGGTGCGTTTTTTCACTCGCAAGTCTGACCTGCACCCTACTTGACGTCTTGTGGGTATGGGTGCGGGTTTTTGTTTTCCACCTGTGGGTGCTCGAAATAATCTGTTGAGTTTAATCTTGTTTTATAGAATATTCTAGAGTGTAATAGAGTCCAGGATAAAATCTTAAAACAGATCAGAGGAATTTGAGTTTGAGTCCTAGGTTACACAAGAGTCCTAATCAGTTTTGGGCTGTAAAAGTCTATATAATTAGATGAGAAATTTGGAGTTTATGTTCACCAGAATTCCAACAATTGGCATCAAGAGCTAGGGTTCATCCTATCTCCAAAGCTGCCTCCGGGAGGATCGCTCCTGGGACTGGTCAGCTGAACAGAGCCCTTGGGCGCGAATCTGGTGGAATCGGTGCTCGAGCGGAAGATTGACGGAAGCGACAAATTAGACAAGATTCGGACCAGTGCGAGCGCTCGCGCGCCAGATCGGTGCGAGGCACCGAGAAACCGATCGTGAGCAGGCACCGTTGACCAAAAACCGTAGCTCGGGCGGGAAACTATGTGGGGGGTAGCCGGTTGGGTCTATCGATCGTGGGAGAACCGGAAATCAATCGGCGGGAAATCTTCTATTGGAGGCGACACACACTTGACGAGGTATTAGCTTGGGGACCGAATCGATCGGTGCGACTGAGGACCGCTTGTAGGCGGCGGGAATTTGCCAACGCGTGGGGATTGGCAGGAGGCTTGGCGTGTGGCCTGACTAGTGTGACGTGGGTCGACGGGCGTGCGACGCTGTCACGCTGCTGAGACTCGAGAGATGTGTGCAGGCAGGGCGGTTTCAACGGCAAGCTTTAGCAGCTGCGGTTCTACAGCTAAGGTGGTGTTGTTTCAAGGGCAGCGTCCGAGACTTCGCAGACCTGGTGACTGTGTGCTGAAAAGTCAAGGAAGAAATGAAAAATTCATGGAAGAATCCAAGGAAGAATACGTCACGTGGATCTGTCTTGTCTGGAGACGGTTGCGTGCTCGGGCTAAGAAATTTTTTCCAAGGTGGCAAGAGCTGGTAGCAGGCTTCAACAGTCGAAAAAGAAGGAATTTGGAAGTGCACCTGTAGTGTAACTAGAGTTTGTTGTTTTATCTCTAGAAGTACAGTAAAGGTGTATGCGGTCCTGCTCGGGTGGACCTGAACAGGAAGGCACTCGTGTGCGGAGGAACAGAGGAGCCCTGGATGGGCTGGGCCCATGCACAGAAGACGGAGGAAGAAGGATTGCTCGGTTGGGCTTGTCTCGACTGAGCAAGAACGACGTGGAAAGAAAAACATGGTTGGGCTGGTGGGCCTACACTGTGTTAGTGTTGGTCACGTACATGGGAGGTGTACCTAGGACGTGGTAGAGGTGGTTCACAGTAACAAAAGTGTCCGAAGGGACGATGTGTTCACCCCACATTCATTTCAGGATGATGTGTTCGCCTTGATGTGCTCATCCTCGGGGTGTAGTGCCCAATCCAAATTCGTGTTTGGGATGTAGTATCCATCTTGCAGGATGTAGTGCCCATCCCTTAGTGCGTGCAGGGTGAAATGACCATCCTGAGCGTGTAGTGTCCACCCCAAAATAGTGTGTGTAGGTTGGAACCGATGCGCCTCCATGCTGAATTAGTTTGTGTCCTAGAAAACAAGATTAAAGGGATGATTGTTGAGTTTGATCTTGTTTTCTAGAATATTCTGCAGTGTAACAGAGTCTAGGATAGAATGCTAAAACAGATTAGACGAGTTTGAGTCCAAGGTTAGACAACAGTTTATTTTTCTTATCATTTAAAGTATATGTATATCTGGGAGATCCTAAAGAATAAATTAAGAAAAAATAGAAGGGAAATCTAGAATTTATTTTCATCGGAATTCCAATATTATCTGTCTAACAATGTGTTTCAGCTCAGCCCACAGGGTAGCGAAACCAAACAACCCAACTCATTCACTGACACCACACAACCATTGGCTTTGAGCCCCCGACTGGCCAACTCATCCGTAACCTTATCCATCAAATGGTGATTCCGGTACTGGGCCTATTGATTCGCCGCCACACATTCAGTCCGCCACCACCATCCACAGATCGTTTGCCACAGCGAGTTGACGCTTGCTATCGAGTTTGGTCAATCATGTCCTAGTGGCTTGGGCTTTGCAACTTGGGCACCTCACCGACGGAAGACCAGTAGAACTTGCGAAAAGAAGCTCGGTCGACTTGCCTCTCCATGCCATCAAGATGTACGAGCTTCGAGCTCGGCAAGGATGGGCCTAGTGGATCTCGCAGTGGGTTCGGCTGGCTTGTGCACCTAAACCGATGTAGCCACGAGTCTCACTCAAGTTTGGTTTCCAGTTTGAGTTCCTGCGAACATGTGTTCTCGTAAGTACTGCTGTTTACCTTGTGTTGCTTATCCTCTACTGCAAATACACGTAGTTGAGATGTTTGGATATGTTTGATTATGCATTTCAACACTCGAGACTATTTTACGTGCCATATGAGAATTTTATGCGATTATACATTTTTATGTTATCTAACTAATCCATCACAACTTTTGTATACTAGAGCATATTTGAGCCTTTGAGATCACGAGCACGATCACAACAACAAAGTGGACGTAATAAATTAAAAAGTACGCAATGCTTGTACTCCTAATTGGGTTACTTGACGGGCACTCGAAACCCTCTCGAGAAACGTCAGGTGCAAGTGCCAATTTCACCGTTTGGTGCGGGTGTGCTGTGAATCGTTTCACCTGCTGGTGCGGTTGTGCCGTGGATTGTGGTGGGCCTCGGATTGTCACCGGGGATGGGCTGATCCCCAACCCGATGACCGAAGGTAGGAACCACCCTTTAGAAAAATTCTTTTATTCTTTGATGATCCAAATTACAACCTATGAGGTTTCTTTTAGAGGCCAAGGAACATCTATCTCTAACAACTTATCTCTAACAGATCTAACCAACTTATCATTAATAGATCTAACCAACTTATCTCTAACAGATTTATTTGATCTAATCTAAATAATCCTTCTAGAAAGTCTCTGCACTTGGCCTTCAGGTTGGGCTTGGACCCAGTCGACAACATTTCCCAACTCCCAACGTGAGCTCGTCCTCGAGCCGAGTCTTCAAGACAGTGAGGTAGGGTGTAGTATTGCGACACCAACAATGACCTCGAGCAGGATGTTCCCCGTGGCGAGGAAAGTGACCATGCTTCCAAGCTAGACGTGGGGGTACAAGCACAAGGAAATTGGGTGCCGGTGGAGGCTGCTACTTGGAGTGGCCGTTGTAGATGACATAGGCGGAAGTCCTGTTGTCAGCAGCCACGAGAACCAGTTCACAAGCCTTGCAGTAATCGAGCTGCTGCAAGATCCCAAAGTAGAAAGTTGTTGTCTTTCCTATTCCTGATTGCCCCTGCTGGATGGCATCAAGTCCCTTGTAGAGAGGAACAATTCCTCTCTGTCGGATGACATCGGAGGTGTAGACATTGTGCCAGCCTAGGCAGACCATGAACAGAGTGCAATTCTTCTTGGCTGTGAGGCAACAGAGCTTGCTCTTGGCCTTGAAAAACTCCTTGTAGTTGGAGGTGGCGGCGACTTCCTCTGCCATGGTTGTGCCGGCATGTGGCTGGTATCGAGGAGGACGACGACGCGGTTGAGGCTCGACTTGTGTTGTTGGAGACGGGTGTGGATCAACGCGAAGTGGCCTGGATCGATGTGGGACAGCATGGACCCCACCACTTCGTGGTGGATCTTGGGCAAATCGCCAAATTTGAAAATTCCTGCTGTGAATTTGGAGCAGTGCTGCACCAGGTTCAATAGCGTGAAGCCCGATGCGGGCCGAGAAGACCTGGTGCATCAGGATCGATCGCAGGAGTGGCAGGGTCGGTGGGCCGCTGGGGAAGGCGGGAGGTGCGATCAAGTCATGCGATTTGCGAATCCAGCGATTCTGGTGCGATTGGAGAAGATTCCGGTCCAATTTGGCGGTTAACAGTGCGATTGACAGCACATTTGAAGAGCTTGACGCAAATCCGCGCTGGATCCGGTGGATAGGGGAGCGTCATACTGCGAGGGCCAATGTGGTATGCGAGAGCGGCAAGAGCAGGCGGGAAACGGAGGGGCGCGCGGTGCTCGAGCGGCCAAGGGCGCATAGGAGAGATGCGGGTGGGGCGTCGGAAAACCGGCCAGATGTGCACGAGAAACACAGATGCTAGGGCATGCCTGGGATTCCATGGATGGCGGCGCTTGCGTGAGGCCCGTCGAAGGATCGGAAACATCCCTGCGCGCGCTCTTTTGTCGCTCATGTGGTTGATCAGGATCAGATGAGAGGCGGCGCTCGATGGCCCGACTGTCGCGATCGCAGGGAGGACGCTCGACATCACCACAAGGGAGGGAATCTGATCTGGTCATGTCCCTCGCAAGGGATCTAATCTTGCCTTCTCCAATCGATCCAAATAGTGATCATGGTTGTCGAGGATGGACATGTGGTCCATGGTGTCAATCTGCTGTGGATCGTGGTGGGTAGGGGATTGTCACCTGGGCTAGGCTGATCCACAGCTCGGTGATCGAAGGTAGGAATCACCCTCTACGAAAATTCCTTTATTCATTGATGATCTGAACTACAACCTATGAGGTTCCTTTTATAGGCCAAGGAACACTTTATATCTAACAACTTATCTTTAGCAAATCTAACCAACTAATCTCTAATAGATCTATTTGATCTAATCTAAATAATTTATTTAGAAAGTCTCTGCACTTGACCTTCAGGTTGGGCTTGGGCTCTGCGTGGACCCAGTCAACGGTAGGGTGCGGGTCTCTAATTTAACCTGTAAACTTTCTCAATTCGGGTGGGTTTTTTCCACCCGACTCGAACTCGACTCATTGCCATCCCTACCAATGCTGCGAAGCAATGATGATATCAACAAGGATGTTTGCCACAAAATCAAGTCAAGATGGATGAAGTGTCGGTAGACATCTGAATCCTACGTGATAAGGTCCCATAAAAGTTTCAAGTTTTGTAGGATGGTAATTAGACCTACAATTTTATAGGAGGTGAAATGTTGGTTGACTAAAAGATAATGTGTTCAAGAAATGAGTGTCGTAGAGATGCACATGCTATGATGGATGTACGACCATACAAGAAAAGAAAAGATCGAATTAGGAATGAGGTAATACGTGATAGGGTAGGGGTGACAACGATTGAAAAGAAGCTTGTCGAACACCAAGTAAGGTGGTTTGAACATATCCAACTGAGATTAGTGTTAAAGGCGCCGCCTTGGCATCCAAGCGCTCCGGCCTAGACGCCATGGGCGCTCGACTCTCTTGGCCCAAGCTGCTGCTGCAACCCTCCTATTTGCCGCTGCGGTCGTCACCGATGGAGAGAAGGGGAGAGAGGAAAAGGATTGGGGTTAGGATGATGAGTGAAGATGAGTTTTTGTATGTCCGATTTGAAACGTGGATCATCGGATGAGATCTGACGATTTACATCTAGCAGACCTATTCCCCCAACGCAGTCCCAGCCCGCCTGCTCCGATGCCTCAACCTCCAGCCCAACCTCTAAGCCGTTGGTTGTCGCCTTCCCTCCTCGACTCGCCACTGCCAAGTGCCCGACCAATCACCTAGGCTAGGTGGGTGTCCAGGCACCCAACATGTGCCTAGGTGTCGAAGCACCAATTTCGAACCTTGAAGGAGATATCTACAAGCACTAGTTAACAGTAGAATTCTAAAGGGTAGGAAAAATGTTAAGAGGGACAGAGGACGATCAAGGTTGATATGGGAGATGGTAAAACAAGATTTGTGGGATTGAAACGTACCTTGACATTTGACTATTGATAGGACTGCATGAAAATCAACAATTCATGTGCTTAAATCTTAGTTTCCTTGTACCCCCTCTCTCTCTCTCTCTCTCTCTGTTTGCATATCTAGTCTATTCCAACGTGCTTGAGACAAAGGTTTTATTATTGTTGTTGTTTCCTTCACCTAGTGGCGGCAAGCATCTGGAATCTTCTGTGATAAGAAAGTTCTACAAAAATTGAAAGGAAAATTCTGTAGGACGGTGATCAGACATGCGATGCTGTATGGAGCATAATGTTGGCCAACTAAAAGGCAACATGTCTAACAAATGAGTGTTGCTGAGATGCGCATGTTACGGTGGATGTGCGGTCACACAAGAAGAGACAAAATTAGGAACGAGGTGATACGTGATAGGGTAGAGGCGCCACCGATTGAGAAACTAGTCCAACATCGGTTACGGTTGTTTGGGCATATCCAGCGAAGACCTCCAGAAGCACCGGTTAATAGTGGGATTATAAAGTGTAGAGAAAATTTTAGGAGAGGTAGAGATCGACCAAGATTGACATGACAGGAGGCGGTGAAACGTGACTTAAAAGAGAGACATACCTAGAGATTTGGCTCATGATAGGAATGCATAGAAATTAGCGATTCATGTGCCAGAATCTTAGTTTATTCGTATTTTGTTACTCTTATCTTCTTTCTTATTAATCCATTTCTAAAATAAATAAAATGTAAAATCTTATTTTATTTGTATTTTTACTCATCTTATTTTCTATTACTTTTCTTTAAAAATTGTTGGGTTTCATTTCTAGCTGACCCCAACTTGTTTGATACAAAGGCCTTGTTGTTGTTGTTTTATTCACCCTTTTTTGTTTGTCTTTTTGTATTGGGTCATGTGGATTTCATATCTTGCCTATTCCAACTTGTTTGGGATTAAAAGATTTTGTTGTTGTTGTTGTTGTTGTGACAGCTATATGTTGTTTGAAAAGAGCCTAAGAAAGTTCTAATACGTTCATAGTGAATGTACAGTGCTGGAGTCCAGTCTGGTCGGAGTTTACTAGGCATAATTTATCCCGCTCTTTGTTATTTTTGGTTTACAGAATGTTGGATAGAGCTTCCAGTTTGAATTCAACCTTGATTTGCATAATTTCTGTTTCTCAGGTTGAAGTCATTCATAACTGTAGCGTTCTTGCTACTGTTGGCCTAAGAATGGCAAGTACACCTGGAGTCAGTGCGACCCTTTTTGATGCACTTGCGAAGGTATTTAATGATCTAATTTGATAGGTAAGGTACTTTTCTTGGGGCCAGATATTAATATAACCTAAAATGATGGATTCAGGCAAATATTAATGTAAGGGCAATAGCCCAAGGTTCCAGTGAATACAACATTACTGTTGTATTGAAGCAAGAAGACTGTGTAAGGGCTCTTAGAGCTGCCCACTCAAGGTTCTTCCTCTCAAAAACCACACTGGCTGTTGGAATTGTAGGACCTGGGTTGATTGGTCGCACACTGCTTAACCAGCTGAAGGATCAGGTATATAAAATTAACCGAATTACACGGTCCCATTTACAGATTATGCAATAATTACCTGCCATTATGTTATATGCTCCTTGTTTTAAAATGTTTAGAATTTTGGAGCAGCTAGCCATAATGTGCTGTTCCCCTCATCCGTAGCTTCCCCCTGGTCACTTATACTGCTTGTCTCCACTTCGCACCTTTTGCTCTCCTGTGAGCCAAACTTGTCTTACACTCTCATGCAGTGCAACATGTAATTGCAGTACTGTAGTATTGCAGAAGTGATGTTACTTGCAACTTGTGCTGTGTATAATTTTCTTATGCTCCAGTTTCAGTTTTTCACCTGTGTACTAGATTTACAGTCGGTCGCCCAAATAGGTTTTATTTGATCCATTATTCTTTTGTTTGTGGAAAAGCAGTTTATCTTGTGCCATTTTTTTTGTTGGGGGTTTATTTTTACTTTTCACTTCATGTAAACTATCCCGCAGGCTGCTGTTCTTAAGGAAAATATGAACATTGATTTGCGTATCATGGGAATAACTGGTTCAAGAACGATGATTTTGAGTGATGTGTAAGTAAATTAAGCTATTCTTCTCTTCTTTCCATTTGATTTTCCCTGAACTGTGAGCTAAATAGATTTATTAAGTTGGCTGTTCTTATTGTATCAATATTTAATCTTAACTGATCTACTGAGTGAGGCGCAGTATGTGCATGAATTATGTGTCTGTAAATAGTACTTCAGTCAGATTTCATGGTTCACGATAACATATGTAAAGCCTATGGTTGGTGGGCGCATGTCTGGTGCCAACCTATGAAATGCTGGAAACATGCAAACTCCACTGTGAACCGACAGGTTGTGTTCCAGTGACCAGGATGATGGCAAATCCGGCACAATGTCGTGTACAGTAAATGTACAACAAGATGGTGGATGCAAAATGTGATGATAAAAGGGTTATGTTACAATCCTATCCACTATGCTGTAATGCAATGGCATGGTTCCAAGGTTCTAACATTCGGCTCGTTTCCACCTGATTTGCTCCCTGTTGCTTTTGTGCTGTCATGTTTCAAATAATCCCATCCACTGCTTTTGTTTGTTTTGTTAATGATTTTTATGTATTTTCTTTCAGAGGAATAGATTTGACCGAGTGGAAAGAGAAGCTAGAAACTGAAGCAGAACCAGCCAATCTGGAGAAGTTTGTTCACCATTTGTCTGAGAATCACTTCTTCCCTAATAGAGTTTTGGTGGATTGCACAGCAGACACAAATGTTGCATCTAACTATTATGATTGGCTTAAGAAAGGAATCCATGTCATAACTCCAAACAAGAAAGCCAATTCAGGGCCGCTAGACAGGGTAATCATTTTGATAGACATACATTCTTTTTAGAAAAAGAAAAAAGTTGTTGTTCTTCTCGTTATTCCTTAGGTTTGGTAGGATATTAAATTATTATGATTCTAGAACATTCAATGGCTGAACCAATAAGCAACATCAACCGCGGAGCTACATGGAAACATCTGTGACTGTGAGGGCTAATAACATTTAGAAACACAGGCATATTGACCCAAGTTCCTTAGTGTTGCCCACAGGCAACATCCGGCGCCAAAAATATAATAATTGGTATTAGATCCGTGATCGGGAACCTAGGACATCTTGTAGGCCTCACAGATATCGGACTATTGGATGGGATCTCCCGGACCACACTGTTGTCAGGTTGTTAGAGTAGTGTACACCTAGATGTGAACAAGAGTGAGGCCACCCGATGTGTGGTGGGGGGGATTGTTGAGTTTAGTCTTACATCGGATATTGATGATGGTTGAGAGCCTGACTTCAATGGTGGAGGCAACCTCATCTATCATACTAATCTTTTAGGTTGAGGTGGTCCATGACTCTTTTTGGGCCAGTGGATAGTATGCTTGTTGTGACTCAGGCTGGTCTGGTGGCAAGGGCTCACTGTGTCCCCCGGGGGGGGGGGGGGGGGGCACCCAAAATACAACACTGGCAAGGAGCTTTAATTCATGGAGGATAAAAACTACTACAAACTCGTTGGATTGCTTAAAATATGTGAACGAAATCCCAGCCTATACGAACTGTAGAAAAAGAAATCTTTGCTTAAAATATGGCTTGCTAAGAATTCATATGCTATGTCACTAGTATGGTTACATTTAATTCTGTTGATGTCTTGACCAACATCTTTTGGGGCATGCAGTATCTGAAACTTAGGAATCTTCAACGTGCATCATATACACATTACTTCTATGAAGCAACCGTTGGTGCTGGTCTCCCTATCATTAGCACTCTACGAGGTCTCCTAGAGACAGGTGACAAGATATTGCGTATTGAAGGGATTTTCAGGTCTGTGTGGGCTTTGAATGTTTATGTTAGCGCAATTTTAGTCCATGTTTTATATTGATGTATGAACCTTGAGTAATAATTTGATAGTACGTGTTGAAATTAATCACGTTCTCTATACAGAGCGGACACAAGAAGATTAAAAGGTGTCCAAATCCGGACACAAGAAGATTAGAGATAGAGTCCAAAGTATAGATAGAGTCCAAGACAAATTAGAGTCGGTTTTGAGATTGTAAGGGGCTCCTATATATAGATGTCGTTCCCCCGACAAATCAATCAATAAGAAAATTATCCCCGGAAACCCTACAATTGGTATACAGAGCGGGTTGAGATCGAGGGTGGACGCGTACTGTGCGGATCTGCGACGAGTCGCAGCAAAGTAAAGGTGCTTCGCAGAGGCGCGCATCGGCCTGTCGTCTCGGCGGTGCGGAGGCCTCGGCTCGGCGGTGCACGGACGCACGAACGGAAGAGGTGCGGTCGTGTAGGCTGGGAGACGCACGGACGTAGCGGCGTGTCTGGAGGCGGACACCTATGGCGGCGGGCGAGGCGATCTATTCGGCAGCGTTTGTTTTCCTTCGGGCGGCTAGGGTTTGGAGAGCTGCGGTGTTTGCTCACGTGCGAGTGAGTCTGGTGGGCCGCACTGAGGTTATTGGGCTGCCTCGTGAAGCAAGTGACTGGGCTGGTCGACTGTGCACTGGTTTTGCTAGCTGCACCAAATCTGTACCTAAAGCTCCACGTTTCAGTTGCTAGAGATACATAGCAAGTGTATGCAATATGGAGGGAAAATCAATGGCACTCCATTATCCCCTGCTAACGAAGATGAACTATACAGTGTGGGCCATCAAGATGAAGGTATTTTTGAAGGCGCAGGGGGTATGGGAAGACGTGGAGGCGACAAAAGATAAAGTTGATCCAAAGCAAGATCAATTAGCTCTCGCGGCCATCTACCATGCAATTGATGAAAAAACTCTCATGCGAATTTCCGAGCAAGAGACGGCAAAAGACGCTTGGGAGATGATCAAGACCAAGTTCTTGGGAGAAGAACATGTGATGGAAGGAAGAATTCAAACTCTTCAGAATGAGCTTGATGTGATGCGTATGAACGGAGGTGACTCCATTGACGACTTTGCCACAAGGGTGATGACCGTCGTCACAAAGATCTATGGTCTTGGAGGTGATGTTAAAGAAAATTATATTGTGAAAAAATTGCTACGAGCTCTACCTTCGAAATTCCTCCACATTGCATCTACCATTGAACAATTTGTTGATTTGAAGACGATGACTGTGGAGGAGCTCGTTCCTCAAGGCACATGAGGAACGAGTGCATGGTTTCAACAACCAAGAACATGAAGAAAGACTCTACTTAACAAGGGAGGAGTGGAAAGCAAGAGAGACAAAAGATGGTGAGAAACTACTGACAAAAGAAGAGTGGAAAGCTGAAGAGGCAAAAGATGGTGGTCAGAAGAAGAAGAAAGTTGTCAAGACAAAGATTCAATGCTACATTTGTCGGAAGCGTGAACACTTTGCCAGTGAGTGTCCTAAGAACAAGGAAGAAGAGAAGGCGCTTTTCGCGTCGGAAGGAGAATTGTTTTGATTTGGCGTGGAAGAGTGCTCGGGATGATGTGTTCATCTTGGGAGGGGTGATGTGTTCGTCTCAAATTTGTGTCCGGGACGATGTGTTCGTTCCAGTGGATGATGTGTTCATATCCAGAGACGATGTGTTCGTCTCATAGGTGTCAGTGTACAAGATGATGTGTTCGTCTCGGGGAGGTGATGTGTTCGTCCCATAGTCATCCAAGATGATGTGTTCGTCTTAGGGGGTGTAGTATGTCTACATCCTAAATTAGTGAGTCCTAGAAAACGTGATTAAGGGGGTGTGTTGAAATTAATCACGTTCTCTAGAATAGGTTAGAGATTAAAAGGTATCCAAATCCGGACAAAAGAAGATTAGAGATAGAGTCCAAAGTATAGATAGAGTCCAAGGCAAATTAGAGTTGGTTTTGAGATTCTAAGGGGCTTCTATATATAGATGCCGTTCCCCCGGCAAATTAACCAATAAGAAAATTATCCCCGGAATTCCAACAGTACGGACATTTTTGGTGTATTCAAGATTTTTGTTGTTGATCAAGTAATTTCTTCTGACAACATATTTTCTGTTCACTTAGTGTTGATCACATTCATTCAATCTATTAAATATGGCATTATCATTAACATGTTTAAATTTTTTATCGCAGTGGGACATTGAGTTATATTTTTAACAATTTTGAAGGAGCAAGTACCTTTAGCAATGTTGTGGCTGAAGCTAAAGAAGCTGGATACACTGAGCCTGATCCAAGAGATGATTTATCTGGTACTGATGTTGCCAGAAAGGTATTTCTTTTCCCCACTTAATATTTTCTATTTTTATTTTAGGGAAGTGATGACATTGACATTTCCTCCAGAAGCGTATGTATATTACATCATAATATCACCAGTTTTCATTTTCTTCCAAAATCTGTGAAAGATTTAAATGTTTAATATGTCTGCAGTCAATCGTGGCTCTCAAATGCACTTCATCTTTATACTCTCCACTTTGTGGATCAAGAAAATACATTAAAAGTAAAATTTACATGAATATGTGTGCTTAGACCTAGAGGAGCATTTAGTCTTTGTTCATTTGCTTATTATTAATGGAAATTACTTTTACTGTTGGAGCAGGTCATCATCCTTGCAAGGGAATCTGGTTTGAGGCTTGAGCTTTCTGAGATTCCTGTTAGGAGTCTTGTGCCAGAGGCACTGAGAGTAAGTTTTAGGCCTTCTGATAAGTTACTACTCTGATCTGTTAATTGTACTTTGCTAACTGGATCTTATGCAGTCATGCACATCAGCCAATGAATACATGCAAAAGCTACCGTCCTTTGACCAGGACTGGGCAAGAGAGCGGAAAGATGCTGAAGCGGCAGGAGAAGTGAGTTGATCTATCTCTGTCAGTTAATTTTAATATTTTGTGGTTGTTACTAGGAACCAGGAAGTACCTCATCAAAACCAGGCAGTTGGCTGCCTTAGTGCTCCTTAGTTATTGGTACATAGAGAAGAATAGTGTAAGAATGTCTAGTTAACTTTTTTGCTTTCTGGAGAGACTACCTCAGAAATTTGCTGAAAACAGATTCTCAGGGAGGTAAAAAAATTGTTACACCCCACTTTTGATCCTCTCTACTGGAGATACTAACCATCCAATCTGTTGCTCTGTTTGAATTATTTGCATTTTTGAGCGACCAAAATAAAGAATTTACACGATATATTATATCCCAATACCCATTTTTAAAAAATCAGACTCGTTTTTTAATATATTGTCATTGATTCTAGTACAAACTATCATATTTTGAATACAGTGTTTACATAATGAACTTATTTCTGAACTGTTTCTGTATTAAGGTCCTGCGATATGTTGGAGTGGTGGATGCGGTCAACAAGAAGGGGCAGGTAGAATTGAGGCGATACAAGAGAGACCACCCATTTGCTCAACTATCTGGCTCTGACAACATCATAGCCTTCACAACATCGAGATACAAGGAGCAACCACTAATCGTGCGAGGCCCAGGGGCTGGAGCAGAAGTGACTGCAGGAGGTGTCTTCTGTGACATACTACGGCTGGCCTCTTACCTTGGTGCTCCCTCATAAGTTATCAAGGTTGAAGGACGACTAGGCCTGTGCGGTGCCATGGTATTCATCTTCTGATTCTTAGTAGGGTCCATATAACAGCATGGTAATAAATGTGTTCTAATATGTTGTTCCTAGAGCAGGTCATATCGGGGAAATAAAGTGAGAACAATCCAAATTTGTTTTTGTTGCAATAATCTTGTCTAAAGGCTTCAGGTTCATCTCAACGCAAGCAATAAGCAACTTATTGAGGCAAAACGAAAATAAGTTTATGCATTCATAATGATGGTAACCTTAATCATTTTTCTCCAGTAACTTTATTAGAATGACTCGAATAAGTAGGACCTGTTTGATTGCTGAGCAGCTATTGTGCCTGCTTATATCTCATTCGTACAAAACTTGTCAGATCAATTGTGTCGCTGCGGAAAGGTGACATGCTGAGATGCAGGGCTGTATGTAAATTTGAGCGACATCTCTTGACTGATACCTACTCTGAAACCAAATGCTAGGCTTGATCATAATTTGAGACAATTGCAACGCATTTATTCCACAGACTAGAACACAAGGATCGTGGGTTACTAGAATGGCAAAAAAAATCCAGAACCAAAACCTACAATGAATTCGAATGCTAGACCTATGCTGACTCCGGTTGGAGAGATGAGAGGCACTTGCTCATCAGGAAAATCCTGAGGCTCATGTTCACCATCCCTGTTGTCAACCCGGGCACAGGGGGGCAAGTGGATGCCACAGAGGCCGGAGTTGTTTCCAAAGCTGGATGGAGGAAATGTCATGAGTTGCCCTGATGTCGGAATCCGACCAGTCAGGTTGTTGTTGGAAACATCCAGGTCAGCTAGGAAATTCAGGTTGCCAAGTCCAGGTGGAATGGCACCAGTGAGGTGATTGTGTGAGTACAGGTGCGCCGAGTGACTTGAGCTCTGCAAAGGTGTCTTGGGATTGGGCCAGCTAGTTCATTGTTGCCTAAATTGAGGACCTGAAGGTACATCATCCTTCCCAGGCTTGCGGCGATTGCACCGGTCAGACCGTTGTATGAGAGGTCAAGGAAGATCCATGCTCCCCTTGTCACTGAACGTGTATACTATTGTTCCTGTATATATCCTTGTGGACGGGCATAATTTCATGGCGGGTAACTGGAGTAGCCATTCTGGACGGATGCCATGGAATTCGAAAGGTGTGTTTGGTTTAAGAGATAAAGTGGGATGGGGAGTAGCCGTTCTGGACGGATGCCATGGAATTCGAAAGGTGTGTTTGGTTTAAGAGATAAAGTGGGATGGGATGGAGCGATCTCATTTTTAACGGTGTTTGGTTCGAAGACAAGTGGGATGGAATCATCCCTAGAATAGAGTATTTCCCACATATATAGGACAAACTCATCCCCCAATTTTTGTGTGGATAGATCCATCCTACTTCAACACTGTCACTCGCCTGCGCTCGCCAACGAGACCACCCTGCGGCTTCCCCGCGCAGTACCCTGTCATCCTCCCGCGCGCCACTCCTTTGCACCTGGTCGCCGCCTCCCAGAGTATTTCACGCCGACACGATCGTCATCAAATTTCGCCCCCCCCCCCTCTCCGCCGCAAAGGACTTCTGCCACTCTGGTTGTAGCTCTCCAAGGCGGAGGTTGTGCACAAGAACGTGGCTGGCGGCGCGCATGAAACGTGCGGGTGGTCCTGATCGGCCAGCTCATCGACGAGGGATGCTCGCTGGGGAAGTGCTGAAGCAGCCCAGCTGGCGGCCAGGACGCGGCCGACGTCGTGCTCGTGACGAGGGCACGACCAGCGAGGGCAGCGTCATGCTGGCAGCTGTCGGCTAGGACGCAGACAGCGAAGGCTGGCGTCGCGCTGCCAGCGAGGGCGCGACAGACGAAGGATGGTTGCAGCAAGGACGTTGTCGTGCTAGTGCTCACGGTGGAGGACGTGGCGATGGATGAGTGCAAGGTGCATGCAGGCATGACGGTGAAAGCACGAACGGTGGCTTTGGGCGACAGGGCGAGTTGAGGTTCTCCGTGGAAAGGGCAGCAGAGGCAGGCAATTAGGACATGCACGAGGGGCTCGATGACATGTCTGAGTAAGAAACAGTTAACTGAGCTACCAGAATAGAAGACACTGTTATTTTCCATCCCACTTCATCCCTCTAATCAAACAAGAAATATGGATCATTTCATCCCTCTAAACAAACAAAAAATAGGACCATCTCTGATAAACCCAACGGGTACAGGGATGCCCTATCTTTCGATGAGAGATGTTGATGGTGAACGAATTTGGTGGAGGTCGACTTTGGCTGCCCGACTACCACAACCAGAATGGTGTGGCGCCTTGAGCAACGGTTACATCGTCTCCTGATAACTATGATTTGGGTGGAGGTCAATGTTGTGCTATCCGACTACAATAACCACAAGGGTGATGCGCCTTAGGATAGTTACACCAGCTCCTGTTGTTGCTGTTCTTGCCGTGCCAAGAACAACTTTGAACCTGCAAGTAATCGAAGAACAAGCAAGAAGAAGATAACAAGCAAACACTCACGAGTGTGATAAGTTGGGGTTCTGATTCAAGTAATCAGAAAGTCTCATTGACACTTGCGTTACAAGGAAGTAGCAATGGCTAAACTTACAGAAAACAAAACCCAAGTTCTTCCTATGACCACTAGTTGCTTATATAGAAGATGAAGACTAGAACTCAGGATGGAGTCACGAGTCTTGTTCGGCCTTTTCTGGGCAGCTCAAGCATCATCTACCTTTGATTCTTGATCCAATTGGAAGTAGACGAAGATACCTTTCCAACAAGTACTTATTTGCATTAAACAACCTTGGGAGTTGAAAGTTATGCCCCTTTTAAGATGGCACTTGCTGCAGTTACGAGGACTCCTCGGGTGGAGCAACCTTCACTGCATTAATCCTTCCATTTCACCTAGCTGGATCAATTCCCAAGCACCTAATAATAACAAGGTCATCACAAGACTTTAATAGTTCCCCATTTGAAGTATAATTATTTTGAACAGACAGAAATGAATTCACCTGATAATTAAGTTCACGTGCACGAGTGCGTGTCATTGGACCTTGATTAGCTGCGATGGTCGCGATGTCCTCATCATCCTCCCCTTCTTGCAATTGAGTCGTCCTCGACTCAAACGTATCTTCCTCGCTCGCATATGGTTTCAAATCTACAATATTAAAAGAGGAAGTAACCCCAAAATGTGCAGGCAACTCAATTTCATATGCATTATCATTAATTTTTTGAAGCACTTTGAAGGGTCCAACAACTCTAGGTAGCAATTTAGATTTTCTCAAATTAGGAAATCTATCCTTTCTCAAATGCATCCAAACCAAATCACCAGGTTCAAAAGTAATATGTTTTCTACCCTTGCTACTGGTTTGTTGATACTTAGCGTTAATGTCTCAATATTTACATTAGTTTGCTCATGCATTTTAAGAATTAATTCAGCACGGCGAGAAGCATCAAAATTCAATTTCTCTGAAGGTGGCCAAAAGATCAATGGGAGCACGAGGGATAAAACCATATACAATCTGAAAAGGACACAATTTAGTAGTAGAATGCAGCGAATGATTGTATGCAAATTCAATATGCGGCAAACATTCTTCCCATAATTTGATGTTATGTTTCAGAACAGCCCTAAGCATGGTAGATAAACTACGGTTCACTACTTCGGTCTGTCCATCAGTTTGAGGATGACAAGTGGTAGAAAAGAGCAATTTTGTCCCCAACTTAGCCTATAAGATTTTCCAAAAATGACTAAGAAATTTGGCATCTCTATCTGAAACAATAGTGTTTGGGACACCATGCAAACGAATAACTTCTCGAATCAGCAATATGGGTAGCATCATCAGTTTTGCGGCATGGTATGAAATGTGCCATTTTATAAAATTTGTCCACAACGACAAAAATACTATCCCTCCCCTTTTTTGTTCTACGCAATCCTAAAACAAAATCCATAGAAACATCCTCCCATGGAGCACTAGGAACAGGGAGAGGCAATTATAAACCATGTGGATTAAGACGGGACTTAGCTTTTTGACAGGTGGTGCAACGAGCAACAAACCGCTCCACATCTCTTCTCATCTTTGGCCAAAAGAAATGGCTTGCTAGGATGTCTTGTCTTCTTGACACCAAAGTGTCCCATCAACCCTCCACCATGTGCTTCCTGCAACAGTAAGATACGCACAAAACCAGCTGGAATGCACAACTTGTTAGCTCGAAGCATAAAGCCATTAGTGAGAACAAATTTGTTCCATATTTTTCCTTCTTTCTTTGGGACCAAAAGAACAGGAACAAAGCAAGGACTAAGGGACTCATGCAATTAACCTTTGTTGAGTAATTCATGTACTTGTCGTTGAATCTCCTTACGCTCCTCCGGGTTGGTCCTGTATGGTGCTCGGTTTGGCAAAGAAGCCCCAGGGATGAGGTCAATCTGATGCTCAATCCCTCTCAATGGTGTCAGCCCGGCTAGTACCTCTTGTGGAAATACATCAGCGTATTCCTGCAAAAGCTTAGTGACAGCAGGGGGCAAAGCACTTGGTATGTCGTGAAGTGAGAACAAACCTTCTTTGCAAGCAAACACATAGCATATTGCAACATTATTTTTTAATTCAAACAAATCAGATTTGGAAGCAAGAAAACAAGCACTCTTCAATTTTATTTCATTCTTCTTTACATGAGCATATTTGGAATTGTCAGTCTTAGGTTGTACTGATTCCTTTACAACATTTGCATTTTCATTTTGAGTAGATTTCTTATTTTTCTCTTTACAAGCTCTAGCAATGTCATCCTTCAAAATAGCATCGGGAGACATAGGGTGCAAAACAAGCTTCTTCTCATTATGCATGAAAGAGTATTGATTTGATTTACCATGATGTAATGTATCTTTATCAAATTGCTAAGGTCGACCAAATAGCATAGAGCAAGCTTGCATAGGTACCACATCGCAATCAATGTAATCATGGTAGGAACCAATTGTAAATTCAACACGAACCAAACGTGTTACCTTAAGCTTACCACTGTCGTTGAACCATCGGATGTAGTAGGGATGTGGATGTGGAAGTGTTGTCATCCCAAGCTTCTCTATCATGGCAGCACTTGCTAAATTGTTGCAGCTTCCTCCATCAATAATAATGCGACACAATCGTTCCAAAACTACACACTTAGTTTGGAATAGATTGTGTTGCTGGTTCTGTTCAGCTTTGATCATTTGGGCACTCAAGACACGCCTCACAACAAGACTCTCATAGTGGTCAGCATGATCAGCCCCAATGTGCTCTTTATCATCATTCTTCTTTCCTGCATCTTGTGCAACAAGCATGGCATATGTTTCATCATCTAAATCACTAGCGGATGAGTACTCACCATTTTCTCGTACAATCAGCACACAGTTGCTTGGGCAGTCCCTTCGTAGGTGCCCAAAACCCTTGCACTAGAGGCATTGAATATCTTTTGTTCTCCCGGTGGAAGCGATGGACGAAGAAGTGCTGGTTGCAACTTGGGTGGATCCTTTTGTTGTCTCTATAGCACACAAGGTGTTGATTTTGATGTAGTCGTGGGCAACCGATTGGAAGCATCGTCCGAAGAATCATGCTTAAGACCTGAGGTAGTTCGACCTGCAGAAATGTTAGTTCTTATGCTTCGTCCCTGCACTTCTCTTTCAGCCTTACAAGCAAGATGGAATAATCGAGTGACGTTAGTTTATTCCTTATAAGCCAATATGTCCTGAATTTCTCTTGTTAAACCACCCATAAACCTAGCCATTGTAGCCTCTCCATTTTCAACTAGGCCACATCACATCATGCCTATTTGGAGTTCTTTATAGTATCCCTCAACAAATTTGTTGCCTTGTCTAACTTGTTGTAATTTATGCAACAGGTCACGAGCATGATAGGAAGGAACAAAACGACGACACATAATTCGTTTCAAGGCATTCCAAGCTTGTGGTACGGTAGCTGGATTTTTAGTTTGATACTCATGCCATCAAATAGAAGCAAAGTCAGTGAATTCACTAATGACAACACTAACCTTTTTATCATCAAGGATATCATGGCATGCAAATTTTTGACCTACTGATAATTCCCAAGACAAATATGCATCCAAATCATATTTCCCATCAAAGGCTGGTATGGAGAATTTAATGTTGCGTAGGGAATTGTCATTGTCACGTACCTCACGTCATCGGGCTCGACCACCCATACCACGATGGTCGCAACGTAGCTGCGGTCAATACCTGAAAGGTCCATCATCAAGCTCGGTATCCGCTGAATACTCTACCTCGTCGTATCTTGCAGCGCTGCCAACGGAGTCGTGACTGTCATCAACACGTCTTTGCCTCTCTTCGCGTCCAACCTGTTCCATCCTCTCCAATCGCTCAATGATTGCTGCAAGAGAAGTGTTAATAGCCCCAACAATGCTTTCTAATGTGGTCAGCTTGGTGTTGGTGCAAATCTACGTTGACTCTGATTGACCAATGCGTTCATTGGTGACTTAAATATCCTCGTTGAGGGCATTTGTGTGCATCTTTACTTGGCGTTCCAAATGCTTAATGATGCCCCTCGTACGTGGTGAATGTGGAGATGACTCATTCGCATCAGCTGACATGGTTAGCAAAGAAAGAAAATACAACAACAAGCAGATTAATCCTAGCAGTTGCTAAGAGGTGGTAAGACACAATCACTTCCTTACTAGCAAGAAATCAAGCTCTTACAAGTTCTTACCACGTGATGCAGGGGGCGCCGACAAATAGCAAGAACAACAACAAACGATGGCTGCCAGCACAATTCTGTGGTGTTGTAGATGATTTTGTGGAGCTGTAGGTGGCTGCTAGAAATGAGTTGCACAAAGGAACAACTAGTACCACAATAGTCACAACAAGTTGAATAAACGTTCCATGATGGTACTGTGATGGTCCTAGTCTAAACCGTGATAGATACGCGAGCCATTACTCCACGTAATGTTAAATTTACTGTAGTAGAAAAGTTCGGACAGCACGAACGTTGTGCTTTAACAAAACGTTCAAAACAGCACGTCGAACTCCGAATCTTGAAACAAATGTTACATAAATTGTTTCTTTTTTTGGTACTAAGAAACTTTTTGTAACAATTTTAATCAGTGCTTGCACGTGCTTTTTTCTTGCTGATCCGTGCAGCTTTTCTTTTGCACTTGTCTTTTTCTCAACTTTGGGTAGGTAATGAAAATGGACTGAGAACAAAGTGGCATGAACTCGAAACTCTAGTGGCAAAAAACTTAGGACTAGCAACTCGATACAAAAAGGCAAACGTGAATTCGACAAATCGAGAGCTAAGTTGCCAAGCAAAAGGCTTAAAGTGTTTTTAGGATTTTTAGAGCGAACTTTCGTAGGCAAAAGTGGACTGTAGGTAAATGAAGAACAAGAAGAAGGAAATCTCTCACCGTGCAACCTGGCCCTGATACCACTTGATGAACCCGACAGGTACGGGGGATGACCTATCTTTTGATGAGAGATGTTGGTGGTGAACGAATTTGGTGGAGGTCGACGTTGGTTGCCCGACTACCACAACCAGAATGGTGTGGCGCCTTGAGCGACAGTTACACTGTCTCCTGATAACTACGATTTGGGTAGAGGTCGACGTTGTGCTACCCAACTACAACAACCACAAGGGTGCTGCGCCTTAGCGATAGTTACACCGGCTCCTGTTGTTGCTATTCTTGCCGTGCGAAGAACAACCTTGAACCTGCAAGCAATCGAAGAACAAGCAAGAACAAGATAACAAACAAACACTCACGAGTGTGATAAGTTGGAGTTCTAATTCAAGTAATCGGAAGGTCGACACTTGCATTACAAGGAAGTAGCAATGGACTAACTTACAGAAAACAAAACCCAAGTTCTTCCTATGGCTGCTAGTTGCTTATATAGAGGAGGAAGACTAGAACTCAGGATGGAGTCACGAGTCTTGTTTGGCCTTTTCTGGGCAGCTCAAGCATCATTTGCCTTTGATTCTTGATCCAATGGAAAGTAGACGAACAAACCTTTCTAGCAAGTACTTATTTGTATTAAACAACCTTGAGAGTTGGAAGTTATGCCCCTTTTAATATGGTACTTGCTACAGTTATGAGGACCCCTCGGGTGGAGAAGCCTTCATTGCATTAATCCTTCCATTCCTTCTAGCTGGATCAATTCCCAAGCACCTAATAATAACAAGATCATCACAAGGCTTTAATAGTTCCCCATTTGAAAGATAATTATTTTGAACAGTCAGAAATGAATTCACCTGATAATTAAGTTCACGTACACGAGCGCGTGTTATTGGACCTTGATTAGCTGCAAGTGGTGAATGAGCTGCTGTTGTGGTTGTATCAATAGTAGCGATGTCCTCATCAATATTATCTCTTAAACCAGATTAAGAGATGAATCCAACCAGTACTACTTTGTCTCCAAACTAAACACGTCAGAAGAGCACACCCGCACCAGGACAGATGTTTCCTGCCATATTCCGGAGGAATGCAAACTGCTTCCCGGAGACTATTCCCCCATCGATGAGCTCTGCCTGAGCTGCTAATCCCGCAGGTATTGTGCCTGTGAAGTAGTTGCTGTTGAGGTCAGGCCAGATGAGGTTGCTGCAGCTGCCTAGTTCAGCTGGAATCAAGTCGGAGAGCGAATTGTTGTTAAGCTGCAAAATGGCAAGTTTCCAGAGCCAGGTGGCACATTACCGGTGAGGTGATTACCGGCAAGACCCACCCAGATGAGATTCACGCATTTGGATCCCACTGAACTTGTTGTAGCTTATCACCAACGTCTCCAGTCTAGTATCATTAGAACACAGCCGGTCTGGTATCTGTATCTCACCCGAGATGTTGTTCACCCACAAGACCAGTTCCACAAGCTTTGGAAGCATCGATATTTCATGGGGAATTCCACCAACCAGTAGGTTGAAGCTGAGGTGGATTGTCTCTAGATTGGCACAAAGGCCTAACGACGGTGGTACTGCAGCACTGAGGTAATTGTTTGGGAGGCTGAGCTTCCGTAACAATGTCAGTGACAAGCACAAAGTTGGACGGTATCTCCCCGCTCATTGGATCCAAGGGCGATTTCCTCAAGCAATTGGCAACCGGCCGCTAATGCGGGCAACGGGTTTTTCCCAATGATGATGTTGAATGGCACGCGCAGGACACGGAGGGAGGATATGTTGCTGATGACGGTAACCACAAAGTCTCAAGAGAGTTGGTTCCTGCCCAGATCCAGCATTTCAAGTGCTCTGCAATTTCTAAATGCTGCAGGCAAGCTGCCGATCAGCTGGTTGCTTGACAAGTCTAGTTCAACCAATCTGTCACACAGCAAGCTCCTATCTGGTATCTCATCAAAAAATTTGTTCCCGGCTAATTTTAACTTTCTCAATGACGGAAAGTCTCCTAGGAACTCCGATATCATGCCAGTCAAGAGCTTGTTCCTGACATGCCAAGCGTCTCAAGGTGGCGACAATTGGTAAGACTTGGTGGCAACCCTTTGCTACTTAGTTGATTGTGAGACCAGTCAAGCACCGTGAGGTTGGCGCACGAACCGATTTCAGACGCCAAGATGTTCCCAGAGAATGTGTCCCGGGTAATGTTCAAAAGTGTGTCAAGTTGACCGGCGCGGCAACCACGAGATCCTGAGGGAGCAGTCCGACAAGGATGTTCCATGACAAATCAAGAAACGACAACTTTGCTGCACACGGTGCATCTCCGGGAGACGTCCAGTAAAATAGTTGGCCGAGAGATTAAGGTAGTGAACGCCATGGCAACCGGTCAAGGAGTAGTTCAGCAGCCCAGCATCTGACAATCGATTGTTCGACATGTCGAGGGTGCGCAACGAAGGCGGGAAAGGGAAGCTGCCACCGGTCAACGAATTCCTAGACATGTTAAGGAAACGAAGTCCGATACACGACGCCAAGAACGCCGGAGGTAGTGTCCCATTCTGCGTTCAATAAGTCCACCTCCCTGAGGAGACATGGCGACAAGGTGTGATCTGAGAGGTTACCATAGAACCCGTTGCTGCTAAGGTTGAGGCTCTCGAGATTGGACAGCTCGCCGAGGCCTTCCAGGCTCAGGTGGCCGACGAGCGAGCCGATATGCGGCTGAGGTTGAGCACGTGGACTCTGGAATCGGCACAAAGACGGTAGTTCATGTGCACGGCGAGCTAGAGGTGTCCTTGGCCCAGGTGGCTGTAAGAATAGAGTGTTATGATATGTCATGATCACATGAGTTAGTTACCAAATCTGTTTAGGCAAGAGATCATTGTAATCGGGATACTTACGATTGTAATCAAAACCTCCTTGTAAACCATGGAGCATGTTGTTTGGTCTCCCTCTAAATAAAAGTGCGAACAAAGGTTCAATGTTTTGCCATTCTCCAACATGGTAAATAGACCCTATATTCTTCCAAAACATGTCTAGCAAAGAAGAGCTTCATTGGCGTCATGGCGATAATGTCGTTGACTCCGTCGTCGACGACCCTACTCAACAATTCTATCTCAAAGAAGCTGACAAGAGAAAACTCTCTCTTGTGGAAGTAAAAGTGCATCTAGGAAATCTCTTGTGGGTTTTAGACGATTGATGACAAGCAAATGAGATCCTAATGAATTTATTGAGATGGCTGCAGGATAAACAAAATGAGATAGTTTGGTGCACTAAAAAAGATGAAAAAATGATGTGGTATACAAAAGAGAAAAGCCCAACTGTCAGCTGAAGCGCAAAGTAGATTTACGTGTATAGGATGTGTGTGAGAGACACATCCCAATAGCTCAAGTCTTTGTGTAGGGGTAAGAGTTTAAAAACACCTAAAAACTCACTGAGCATCGGACTAGTCCGTTCATAGACTGGACTTGTCCGTTTAACTCTCTGTGGTCCAAATACACTGTGCATCGGACTAGTCCGTTCATGGACCGGACTAGTCCGTTTAACTCTCTAAAATCTAATAACACAGTGCATCGGACTAGTCCGACCATGGACCGGACTAGTCCATTCAAGTCTCCGTAAATCCTGTTCACTGCACTCCGGACAAGTCCGTCCATGGGACAGGACTAGTCCGTTAAACTCTTTGGAGTCCAATTTCACATAGCACCGGACAAGTCCGTTCTAGGATCAAACTAGTCTATTCAACTCTCTGAAGTTGAATTACACTAGCACCGGACAAGTCCGTACATTCACCGGATTAGTCCGGTATACCTCACACAATTAGGTTTCTAGTGTGCTGCATTCCACACCGACTTTTACACAGCACACCGGACAAGTCCGGTATCTAGTACGGAGTAGTCCGACCCTCGGGATTTCCAACAGTAACTTTTTGGAAACCCTATAAATAGGAGATCCATGGCCCAACAAAGATAACTTTCGATACCCACTATCAAAATCATAAACCCTAGTGCCGCCTGTTACAAGAGCCCAAAAACACATCTCCCCACACATCTAAAGTTCCAAAAAGTGAAAATCAATTGAACACTTAGATTTGGAATTGGGAGATCGTCGTCCACACGTCATTGAGCTCTTGGGGTTTGATCTCTTTACACTCGTGCTCTTTCTTGTAATCTTTTTGAGTGTATTTGATCACTTTATCATTGTAATTCTTGTTGGAGCCCTCAACGTGTGAGGTTGCCCCGTAGACTTGGTGATTACCCGTGATAGTGAGATCAAGTTGGCCTTGTGTGGTGACTTGAGGAGGGAAAGGGTTTGAAGAGACCCGACTCTGTGTGGGCTTCCTCAACGAGGAGTATATCTCTTTGGTGAGATCGAACCTCAGTAAAAATCGGTGTCTCGTGTGCTTCTTTATTTTTGCATCTTGATTAGGGCACATAATTGATCAACATCATAATTTGAATTGCTAATTGTTTTTCATGTGCAACTTCACGACATCAATTATGAATTCAAATAATCTTATTTGTCATTTATATTTCCGCTGCTTAAAAGAATTTAAATCCCATATAGATAATTAAATCAGCACACACCAGGCACACCGGACTAGTCCGCCCAAGCAACCGGACAAGTCCGGTCAATCAAGTTTTTGACCGTTTGATTAAGTGTGCAGGAAATTTTCAAAGCCTATTGACCCCCCCCCCCCCCCCCTTAGGCCACATTTAGGAAGGCACAAGTGCTTCTCAAATCCGAGGTGCATGACTGATTGGTTACCTAGATAGAACCATCACTCCACCTGATGAGAAGGTCGCAGGAGCAGAGAGAGAGGGCAAATGATTGAAAACCCGACATTCAGTGCATGGGTAGCCCAAGATCAACAGATTTAGAGTACCTTCTCGGGACACTGTCCAAACATATCTTAAGCCAAGTCATCACATATGAAGCATCAAGGGATGTGTGGCTTGCGCTTGAGAACATGTATGCATCTCAATCAAAAATCAGAATCAGCAAATTATGAATCAAGCTAGCCAATGCTTCCAAAGGAAACAAGTCTGTTTCCACTTATTTCGCTGAAGTCACAAGCTGCGGCGATGAGCTAGCTGCTGTGGAAAAACCTCTTGAAGAAGATGAAGTTATTTCCTACATTCTTGCCGGGCTAGATCAAGAATATAATTCTTTTGTCATGACACTGAATGTTCAGAAAACTCCCATCACTCTTACTGATATTTTTTGGCAGATGCTGATTTTTGAAACAAGACAAGAGCTTCTTCAAGGAGGAGACATCACAGGCGAGTACAAGTCCTCCGTGAACTCAACATCACTGAGACGGAACAATGATTCACGAGGAAATTCAAGAGGTGCCTGTGGTGGCTGCAATAGAGGAAATCGTGGTGGAAGATACTCAAATAACTATTGAGGCAACAATAGTTGTCGACATGGAGGATATCCTTCTAGAAATACTGGAAATCGAAGCAATTACAAGCCTACGTGCCAGATCGGCTTCAAGGTGAGTCACATCGCATCAAGTTGTTGGCACCATTTTGAGAAGATCTTGAGTCGGAAGAAAATATAGTTGGGTCTGTCAACAACTCCAACTATGGGGTAGATACTAATTCGTACATGCACAATGGAGCAACCAACCACATCACTGGAGAGCTAGAAAAAGATGTCCACGAAGGAGAAGTATCGGGAAAGTTCAGGTGCACAATGCCAATGGGGCAGGTATGAAAATAAGTCATTTTGGTCACTCATTTATTCGCACTTCTCAAAAGAACTTTCATCTCAAAAATATAGTACATGTGCCTAGTACATCAAAAAATCTTTTATCTATTCATCGGTTCACTCGTGATAATCACATATTCATAGAGTTTCATTCTTGGTTGTAGGTCGAGATGCATACCCGCAGGAGAGAGTATTTTTATTGAAGATGAGGAAGAAGTAGTGTTGCTGACCAAAAATTCTAAAAGCTAATGACATTGTTCCTGCTCCTGATTTTGATCCACAACCAGCACCAACGACTACTACTGCTTGTCCTAATCATCCTCAAGCTACAAGCTCTTCAGTTGATGATGAACATGAAGAACAAGGAGCTTGTGAAGTGTCTACTCCACATTGCATCCTCAAAACCCATGCTCCACGACAGATTATTGGAAGTTTGCACGAACGAGTCGCACAGTCCAAGTATGATGACTTTAGAATTTGAGATGAATTTGATGGGAGAACTTACGTACTTGTTGGGGTTGCAAATTAAGCAAACTAAGGAAGGAACATTTGTGCATCAAACGAAGTATATTAAAGATCTCCTTAGATGTTTCAACATGGAAAACAACAACCCTATTAGATCACCAATTGGAACAAGGACGATACTTGAACTTGATGAAGATGGTCAACTCGTTAATCAAAAAGAATATAGAGGCATGACCGAGTCACTTTTGTACCTCACGATATCAAGGCCGGATATACAATTCAACACATGTCTTTGTGCACGATTTCAAGCTTCTCCACACGCTTCACATCGTCAAACCATCAAAAGGGTTCTCAAGTATTTACATGGAACTCAAGAATTTGGCATTTTTCTTCCTTTCTCCTCAACTGTTACATGGAAAGCTTTTTCGGGTGCTGATTTTGGGGGTTGTCGGATTGATTGGAAAAGTATTTCTGGTGCATGTCATTTTGTTGGTAACTCACTTGTTGCTTGGTCCTCTAGAAAACATAGTTCGATTGCACAATCCACGACTGAATCTGGATATGTAGCTATTGCTAGCGCGTGCTCACAAATTTTATAGATTTTCAAACATTGAGAACTATGGGATTGATTAGACGATAGTGTTTCACTATTTTGTGACAACACTATTGCCATTTGCATTGATAAAAACCCCGTGCAACATTCTAGAACAAAGCACATTGACATTAGGTATCACTTTCTTAATGATAGTGTTGAAAAAGGAAACATTGTGCTTCACCATATAGATATCGAACAACAATTGGTTGATATTTTATAGAACCTTTGGATTCCACTCGTCGCTCTTTTATTCGTAGTGAAATAGGTGTTATGCATCCTCATGGCTTAAATTGAGGGGGGGGTTTGCAACTTGGGAAGTCTATTTGTGAATCTGAAATTAAATGATAATATGAGCATAAGTGTTTCCTAAATATATGACTTTGTGATTTCTTTTACATGCTGAAAGTTCTTAATATATTACTCATGTTATACATTTTGTAGTTTTTGCCATGACTAGTAATTGGAATAAATACTTACACTAAATCTGGTCATGATTAAACTTTCTTGCTGTTTTCAACTTGTAGCATGCTCACAAGTGCTTTTAATCATAAAAAATTAATCAATCAACAGCTCACATGTTGAGCTTTTATGATCAAATGAAAAATCAGAAAAGATCAAAAGAATATGCATGCATTACACTTCTTTTTTTAGATTGATTATCATTGCACTTTGATATGAACTTGGAAGGAGTTGTGTATGATAAAACCATGTTCTTAAGCTTCTGATTGTCAAATGACATAGGCTTGGCTTGGTTGGTTAGAATAAGAAGGATGTTGCATATAATCTCTTTTAAAGTTCATATGATTTAAATTTGTGCTTTAAATTAATAAAAATAGCAACATGTGTGATGCTTCCAAGTTTTGAAATATTTGAGACAGGGAAATCATGACTTGGCTAATTTGAAATTACACTTGATCTCTAGCATGGCTTACACTACTTTATGTATCTCATTGATGTGATAGTGTAAGTTACTTTATAGTATGACTTGGATGATCTTTGTTTTATATGTATATGCCATATTATGCTTATAAACAAATTCAAATTTCTCTTTTGTACCTTGCTGAATACATTATCAAAGGGAGGAGGGAATATGTCACACATTGCACATTCACAAGTGTTTTGATTTACACATTCTTCTTAGGGGGAGTGTACATCCTTAGAGGAGAATTTTTTTTAACAGAGAAAGGTTTATTCTCATTTGATTTTTGATTTTCAAAAAGGGGGAGCAATTTTCTTTCTGTCAAAACTTTTTATGAAACGTGAATGAGCCAATGTTCGGATACTATGTGGTGTTGCCGACACATTCATCAGGGGGAGATTGTGAGACCTAGGTGTTAAATACATTAGCAAATAGGCTACTAGTAAGGGTTTACATGCAAAGTTTTGAGTATACCTGAGAAGCCCACTTCAATTGTCTGAACTTTTGCGGGAACTCAGTTCGTACTGTCCGATCTAGTCACGCACTTGAGTTGCATGTGTTTTCACTTTGTAGTGTCCGGACTTTTCCTTGTGTAGGGTAGCTGTTTGGACTGTCCAATCTTTCTATTTGCTGAAATAATCGTGCGAGTGTTCTGTTTTTAAATTGCAATATTTTAAACTTGCTTTACACTTATGGTAAGATTTTTTTATTGCTTTTGGACTAAGTTTTTGATGCGTTTTGGCTGATCATGGTGATAATGTCTTGCTATGTTTTGCAACTTGCTTGTGTGAGGTGCTCACATAAAGTGTTGTGGTTTTCGGACTAATGTGAGTCAAGTCGAGGACTTGTGCTTGAAAAAGTTGCTTGTTTATTCATGTGCGGGTATTGCTTGAGGTGAAGACATGGTGTAGATTGAAGAGCACGTGAAAAGCTACCAGAGGGGGGGTGAATGGTAGATTAAAACTTTTTTAGCGGAAGCAATGAAAACCCCTCGGCAGAAAAATGATCTATTAAAAAATTTGTGCGTGAGACTAATCTAAATGTGTTTCACCGTGACAAAAGTGATAGATATCAGAGAGAATCAAGTCACGAAGACGACACAACAAGAATCACTCAAACCCGTTGCGAGAAACTCAAGTTACGATCGAAAGATCGAACAAAGGTCAATTTGTCCTATCCGAGAAAAACAGTTCCAGAATACTGCAAAAAAACTTTTGGAGATCATAAACTACAAATCCAATGACCGTGGAATTTTGACAGATGATAGAAAATTAAGTTGTGAAGACAACCCAAAAAGAATCACATCAATCAGATCTGTAAAACTCGAGTTATGATAAAACCACCGAAGAAAGGTAGTGTTGTGCAGAAACTCAACGAGAAAGACTTGAAGAAAATAAGTCGGACGAACAAGGCACAAAAGTTCCTTTCAACTATGAATTTTATTCAATATAACACAAGAGGAACAACCCTAAAGTCGTGCACCACGATCTCTGGCCTCCCTTGCTTATATAACCAGCCCTTAGGCCAACCCAATCTCAACTAGGACTCTAATCCTACTCAAATCACGACGTTCATTTAGGAATCCAGTACTGAGTCACACGTCATCCAACAGGAATAGCACGCGAAAGCTGAGATAAATTAGCAGGTTCATGAGACAAAGCTTGAGGATGTTTGTACCCAACTACCGTCCTATGAGATGTTACATGTGTAACATGAAAAACAGTAGGTTTGGGAGCAAACTTTGCATGTTTTCGACTCATTATAGCAGATTGCATGTTCCTATCATTCAGTTTAGCAACTGCATCAAATTTTACATGAAAGTTATGAGATCTAGCAATCATTCTTTCCTTTTTCTGTTGTTTAGCTAGTTTATAACAAAAATCTATGACATGACCATCTCTACCACAATAGGTACAATGAAATTTAACTTTGTGTTCATATCTAGATGAGCAAGCAACATTTTTATTTGAAACCGAATGAGACAACACTCCTGCAGATTTGAAAACCACTTCTTTTTGTTTAGGAACTGTTTGAATCAAACCACTTCATAATGACTTTACAATTTTAGGTGGATGTGCCTTAGCATGAGCATGAAAATCAAAACCTAAACCAATTTTATCATTGCAAGACTTGAAAGAATTCAACAGCAAGTTTAGGTTCTTATTCCCATTACAAAACCGATCTAATGTCCTATGCATGTCATCAAGTTTATTGGACAGATCAAGTCAATTTTCACATGAAGTTTTTCCTTTTAATTTGCAATTGGAATAATATTCAACTTCATGAGAACGTAAAGCATTGTTCAGTATAGAAATTTCATTCATAGCATCTTGTAGTTTCTTATCAAGATCATTACAAGTAGAACAATTCAAATCAATTATAGAACAGCTAGCATCTTTCAGGTTTTTATCATTAAGTGCAGCAAGCTCTCTCTTCTTTTCAATTTCTAACTCAAGTTTATCAAGTGTTGAGGTGTGCGCACTTCTTAATGAGGATAACTGTTCATATATTAAATGGAGGTATTGTTCATATATTAAATGGAGGTATTGCTTGTGTATGATCAAAGAGCACGTGAAAAGCTACCAGAGGGGGGGTGAATGGTATATTAAATGAATGGTATATTAAAACCCCTCAGTAGAAAAATGATCTGTTAAAAAATTCGTGCGTGAGACTAATCTAAACGTGTTTCGCCATGACAAAAGTGATAGATATCAGAGAGAATCAAGTCACGAAGACGACACAACAAGAATCACTCAAATCTGTCGAGAGAAACTCAAGTTACGATCGAAAGATCGAACAAAGGTCAATCTGTCCTACCTGAGAAGAACAGTTCTGGAACACTGCAAAGAAACTCGTGTAGATCAGAAACCACAAATCCAATGACCGCGAAATTTTGACAGATGATAGAAAATTAAGTTGTGAAGACAACCCAAAAAGAATCATGTCAATTGGATCTGTAAAACTCGAGTTATGATAAAACCACCAAAGAAAGGTAGTGCTGTGCAGAAACTCGACGAGAAAGACTTGAAGAAAACAAGTCAGACAAACAAGGAACAAAACAGGTCGGATGAACAAGGCACAAAAGTTCCTTTCAACTACGAATTTTATTCAATAGAATACAAGAGGAACAGCCCTAAAGTCATGCACCACATGCTCTGGCCTCTCTTGCTTATATAACCAGCCCTTAGGCCAACCCAATCTCAACTAGGACTCTAATCCTACTCAAATCATGAATCGAAACTTTCCATAACTGGTTAGGACTCTTCTATACACAGATAGAAGCAATCTTAAGACTTCCAAACATCTTCGGAACGTATCTCACATTCCTAAAACAAGTAAAATTCGTGACCCACACGAAATCCTATCATAACCAACTCAAATCTTTCCATATTTGAGCTATAACCGACTCAACCGCAACCTGAGTCCATAACCTAGTCGGTTGGACCTTTCCGACAAATTCTTTACATCCACATCTCTTCATCACGCCTTGGAACCATGTAGCCACATCCATGCACTCCTTGCACACATGCAAACATCTTCAAACAACGTCCACGATACCTTCATATGCATTGTTCTTGATTCAAACATGTTGCGCGGCCTTCCGATCAACTCAACCACAATTCCTCCCAAACTTGGTTGTTGAACCTCATCTTCTCCCTAAGACTAGTTCAATGGACCCCGTCACCAGCCATGTCTTGAACTCAAACAAGACCTGCACATGAACAAACAACCAATCCGTACGAGCCCAAGTCCGCGACTTGACTCAAATTAGTTCCAAACACAACACCTTACGTGAGCACCTCACATAAGCATGTTGCAAAACCACGGTAAAACGATATCAACCATATCAACCAAAACGCACCAAAAACTTGGCAAATGAATACTAAGCAATCTTTCCAACAATGTAAAGCAAGTTCGAAACATTTCACAGTAAAGCAGGAACATTGCGATCAAACTATGAATCTTGCCAAAACTAATCGGAGCTTGAGCTGGAGCTTACCAAAGCTAGTACAACCTAGCGCCGGAGCTTACCAAAGCTAGTACAACCTAGCGCCGGAGCTTACCCAAAGCTCGTACAACCTAGCAAAACATATCGGGGCTTAACAAAGACACGTCGAAGCTATCAAAGACATGCCGAAGCTAAAGACAAATCTCACCGGAGCTACCTAACAACATGTTTGACCTTGACAAAGCAAATCATACCTATTTTCGGACCTTGTAGAAGCTCGTAGCTAGAGTCGGACCTTGCTAAAAAGGGTGTTTTGGCAGAATTTTAGAACTTATATTATCAAAGCCAATGTATTCAATACAAGCCAATGTATTCAGCACACATGTCTCACACATGGCTGGTGATGGTGATCCATTGAACTAGTCTTAGGAAGAAGATGAGGTCCAACAACCAAGTTCGGAAGAAATTTGTGGTTGAGGTGATCGGGAGGTCACACAACATGTTTGGGTCAAGAACAATGCATATGAAGGTATTATGGGCGTTTTGGAAAGTGTTTTTATGTGTGCAAGGGGTGCATAGACGTGAGGACATTGTTCCAAGGAGTGGTGAAGAGTTATGGACGTGAAGATATGATCGAAAATGTCCAACCAATTGGATTGTGCGCTCAGGCTATGGCTGAGGCGGTTACATTTTGTTTATGGAATGTTTCGAGTTTGTTTTGGTTATATTTTATGTTGGGCATGAAGTTGAGTTGTTTTAGGAATGTGTGGAACGTTTTTAAGGTGTTTGGAAGTCTTAAGATTGCTTCTATCTGCGTATGGAAGAGTCTTGAGCAGTTATGAAAAGTTTTGGTTGAATCCAAGTAGGACTAGGAAGTCCTAGTTGGATTCTTGTTGCCTTAGGGCCGGCCATATCAACAAAGAGGCGGTGGCGAGGGCTCGTGGAGAGTATGACTTGTGGATGTTCTTATTTTGTTTCATTGAATAATGTTCATAGTTTTAGAGGAGCTATTGTTCCTTGTTCGTCCGACTTGTTTTTAACAAGTTTTTCTCATCGAGTTTCTGCGCAGCCAACGTTGCTTCGGTGTTTTTATCATAACTCGAGTTTTACTGATCCAATTGCTATGATTCTTTTTCAATTGTCTTCACAACTCAATAATCTATCATCTATTCATGGTCATTGGTTTCATGGTTATTGATTTACATGAGTTTCTTGCAACGTAACAAATCCGCTTTTTCTTGTGTTAGAACAGATTAACCTTTGCTTGGGGTTTAGACTATAACTTGAGTTTTACTCGACAGTTTCAAGTGATTCTTGTTGTGGTGTATTTGTGACATGATTATCTATGATATATACTTCTTCTGTCATGGATGAAAGTATCAGAAACAGTCGCACACAGTTTATTTGTTAGATTGTTTTTCTTTTTCTTTTTTGCGTTGAATATCAGATTGATTTTCTATCGAGAGGTTTTTGTAG